>JAPZDV010000009.1:22170010-22196025 GCA_029814665.1 Acanthurus lineatus | reverse complement strand
GGCTTTAGATTGTCCTCACATATTGGCAATAAACATGATAATAAACGAAAACGGTTATTGTGGTTCTAAGCATTCATTCTAATGTCAGTGTCTCCTCCATTAATATTGTATTTTCCCCATTTTTCTATGAACCTTTTTCCCTTTTTATTAAATCAATTCTCTTTTCTTAGATTAAAAATTGATGTAATGAAACAGATTTGAGTGTGGAGTTGGTCTTTTTATTGTTTCCTTAACTTTGTTTGAGGTGTTATGTACATGGAATACTTTGTACTTGGTGTAAAAATATAAGTATTTATAATATGACCTATGCAATCTATATTAAAATTATTTTAAAAATCAAATGTATTAACTAAATGACCAGTGATTTTTTTCTTTTTTTTAAGTAAAAGCCCTAAGAAATAACTCCAAATTAAAAAGGAGTTTGCAGATTTTCTGATTACACTAAATTGATGACTAAGTGTTTTTTTTAGAAGAAACAGTTGACTCACTTTGTGAGTGCAGCCACACACCTGCCTCTGACTAAGGCTGCAGTATAGTACAACAGTGCATCAGAGGTTTTATTCTCTTTAGTACTGTTTAGTACCTGTGACTTGAGTGACAGCACTGCTCTGTGAGGTTTGAGACAGGTGGATCTAACACTGTGGTTTGCTGCTGCTGGTTGTTTTTATTTGATAAAGATGAGGAGATTAAACAAGTTTCTACCCTGTAATGCTGTTTGAATATATCTAGCCACATGACCTACCGACTTGTTTACTTTCTAAATATCACTAGTGTTCATTACAATTCTAGGGAGTTCATCAACTGTGTTTATGTTTGTATAACATTATTATTTGTAATTATTACCAGTAATTACTAACTATAAATTTTAAAAAAGTACATTAATCTTAAGTCTGCAATGATCGCTGTGTTACATGTTGTTATTGAAATTGTCTCAGAGAGACTTTAGGCTTTCTTGTGTCAGCAAGTGATCAAAATGAACAGTAAATCATAACTCTGTGATTATCGGTGTGTGGTGGTGCAGTACAGGCATTTTCCATCAGCAGAGACTGGATCTGGATGAATTAATGAATTCTGTGTACAAACATCTTCAAATAAATACAGATAAATTTAAAAAGAAAATAAATGAAAAGCTAAAATGTTGTCAGGTGGGGGCCGATTGGTTCCTAAAGTAGCACTTTGACCAATGCATTTTGTGTTTTTTATTCCCCACAGGGACTGATTACCTGCGTGTAACCTGAGTTCAGTCAAATGTGATTAGTCAGTGTATCTTGAAATGCCAACAGGCAACAAATGCAGATCTCTTCTATTACCAAAATCTTGTCTCTTGCCTTCAGATTCTGCTTTCATATGCAGATATCATGACATCTATGACAAAGTGCCACAAATGACAAAAAGCTATTGTCTGAATAAATACAGCATTAGTAACAAAACTGAAACTGCTGAAAGAGTACTGAAAAGAACTCAGACTCACTGCACCAACAAAAAGAAGACTCTGTGGCAACGACTGAGAGGTGTTAAAGGCCAATGTTGTTGAATTGTATCAACATTAATTGACATTATTTCCACTTACATATATGCAAATGCTAACCCCATAAATAAATGATGATGATAAAACAATAATGTCAGCTACTCCCACGCAAATAATAGGGTGAGATATAATATCACGTCTGCTTCCCCTTTGTAATGAATATTTTTCTAAATTTAATATCATACAGTGTTTGTTGTCAGAATGTATAGATTTAGAAGCATCTTATGTTTTTATGACCTAGTTTTTTCAAGCACATTGGCATTGTGGGCCCTTTTGCCGCTGCGTCTGGAAAGCAGAGAGGGAGAGAAGAAAAATGTAAGCGCGAGTAAGAAGAAATGAAAGTGTGACCGAGCAAAAGCCTGAAGCAGAGGAATATTTTAACGGCGCTCCGGGATGAAAGAGCTAAATGACGAGCAGAGAAAATGGCTTCTGCAATCTGACAATTTGTCATTAAGCAACTTTCCTCCATTAGTCTCATTCCTTTATCCAGCTCTTTTATCCCTCGCTACACGCTGTGGAGCGAGCGTTTGTGTGTTTGTCTGGGAGAGAGAGGGAGTTTTTGTTTTCAGATTGCACTGTTCGGGTATTCCAGATTCTGCTAATGTGTTGCCATGTTATGCCAGAGCATTGTGTGTGTGTTTGTGTGTATGTGTGTGTGTGCCTTGCCTACATAGGGAATCTGGGTCTTTGAAGCTATATATAGTCGAGCCATGTAAGACATTTTGAATACATCTGAAAGCATTTGGGGATTCTGTGCATGTGTGTGTGTGTGTGTGTGTGTGCGTGTGTGTGTGTGTGTACACTGCAGTACTGCACATTAATTATTTTTGATGTACATGTATTTTAATTCACCCGTCGATGATTTCTCAAATTATTTGAACACACGCATGACATGTTTTTGTTCCTTCCAAATAGCTCAATAATCTGCCACAGAAATGTGTGAAAGAGTGGATTCATTATGCGCACACAGTCGATGAAGTCAATCTTTAATGGTGTGCACACCATGTCTCCCTGCTCATGTGTCTGTGTGTATGAATGTTGTCGGAAAAAAAATCAATTCTAGGTGTACACTTTCAGCCTGCTGCAGAGAGAGAGAAAAAAAGACCAAAACACTCCATGAGAAAAAGTTTAACTTTCCCAAAATATTAGTAAGGGGGTCAGAACAATAACTGCAGCTGTTGTTGTTCCAAAGACTTGTGAAAAGAGTTTTCCTATAGGTACAAGGTACAAGGTAACTTATTAATCATTATGCAACAAAGGAGTGCACTCCAAAATAAAGTCTCTTGATTGTCACACAATACAATGTACAATGTAAAACCAATAGTATATATAGCAATAATATATGGTTATTTTTATATATTTACTACTACTACTACTACTACTACTACGAATGATAATAATAAAATAATCATAACAACAATAATAATAACAATAATCATAACAACAACAACAACAACAACAACAACAACAACAATAATAATAATATGACTACTACTACTAGTAATAATAATAACAGAAAATATAAATAAGGAAAGAAATTACTTTAAAATTAGCTTTTTTTATTTATTTTCTTCACATCATTATTGCTAATAAAACACAACATTTATTGCACATTTACAAAATACCAGGAACCTTTGAAGGATTGAAAATGGCAACAAAGGACAGAAGCAGATTAGAGGTGTCTTTTGCACTACTTTTATATATAAATTTCAGTTAGCACTCAACTTTCTCTCAATTTACCTCTGGGTAAGTTAAAATCTCTCTGACCACCATCTGAAAGATCTTGTCCCCCCTAAGTTTCATCAGTGTAATGTCTCTTGTTTAGTATTAATTTATATTTGTCCAGCTCCTGTGGCACTTGTTTTTTTTCATTGTTGTTATGGTTTTGTTTTGAGGGTCTCTGCACTGATGGAAGAAGAGGTGGGGCTGTTGATTCAGTTTTTAAAAAATAAATTAAATCTGTCTATTTCTAATATCACAGAATTAATGTGGTGTTTCAAATAACGATCTTTCAGGCATGCAGCTCACTGTGATCATAAAACTGTTATTATTAAAAATATTTTAAGCTATGTGACATAATCTGAGGAGTACTGGTCATTGAGGTTTGTTGATAAGCAATAAAGAAAGCTGTTTTTAATGTTTACAATTAAAGCTGAATTACTGATGGCAACGTCAACTGCCCTGGGGCCCTCGACCCTCAGGGATCATGAAGGCTACTGATTCACCATGTTGCAGTTAGTCAGTGCTAATTTGAATAATTATAATTTTGTTTGTTTGTGTATGAACCACTTAAGCAGTTAGCATACATCACTACTACATTACTTCTTTGCTAATATTTTTTGCTTGTGTGTTTGTTTTTTTTTCTTTCCAGTCGTGTTCATCCAATTAGAGGAGGGCTTTGGCAAAGATCTGATGGATCTTGCATTTATTTGTTGTTTTGTAGCTGAAACCAATACATTTTCTTTATTAATAAACCAATGAATGGGCTGTTTTCCAAAGACTCCTACAGCCTTTGCAGATAACTAGTGACAGACATACTTTCTCATCAGGGAGTTGCCATTTTGAAAATGTTTCAGTTTTTTTAGCTTTCTGCACAAAAACTACTTGGTTAAGTAATTATGCAGCTTAAAATATGTATGTAAGTTAACTTACATTGCATAATTATTTGAATTCCCAGATGACTCTCCACTTATCAGAGCTTATCAGCATCATTAAGCAGGAAAATGAAGTAACTTGAGAGAAAACCATTGCAGGCATGTGATTCATTATACTGCATCAGCATGGATTAAGTTTCAAATCTGTGCAGGTTTATTTTGATGGATTATCAAGAACTGAAACCAATGGACCCTTCGGAAAAAAGGAAAAACACATTTTAAATTACACTTGCCAGTTGCATTAAATTGGAAATGGTTGTCTGTAATGGGGGTTTTAAGCATGTAATACTTACTGGGCTTGTACTGTGGTTTAAGACGACACCTTTATTATTATCCAATCTCCAGGCAAGGTCTTGTAGAGGGGCACAATCAAGAAAGAATGGGAGAAAACTGGAAGGTCAATACATGCTCACTGCGTATTTTTAAAGCTGTTTTAAGTACAGCAGTTATGTCTGTTATACTATGGCTCAAATTTTAGTAGAGGCACAGTTCAGTGTGTGGGTTTTGAATTGAGTAAAAGAGTTTGCTTCTGCAGCACCGCAGCTCTATGGAGTTCCTGGTTCAGGTCTGGCCATGGACCTTTGTTACATCTCTCTCTCTGTGTTCTTTCCTTTCATTGCTCCACTAGTTTGCATCTGTGTTTTTGTAGTATTTTGATGTAGCATCTAAATGAACAGCTTTTCCCCCTCCTTAAACTATTCAACACAGCATGCCAGCCGGTTCAGGAACAAGTGGCTTTTCAACCAGTCTCTTCACTGCAAGTGGGCTGTGTATGCTATTCACAGAGCTGCGTGTTGTTGTAGGGGAAAGTGAGCCCTTGTTGAGAGGCAGCTCTTGTTCAAAGAGCGGATTAAAAGTACTATCGTCAGACCTGTAGAGAGACAGAGCGAGAGCTGAGAGAACAAGACAGAAAGATAGTGTCACAATTTGCAGCAAAACTAGAAAGAAGACATTTCTGCTGTCTTTTTAGGATTTCCTTTTGTCAGCTGAAGTCCTTCCATGCATTCCATATTTTAATTTTTAGTCTTGTTTACCAAAAATAACACACATAATGAATATCCATTTTCATTTAACACCTTCACTATATTAGGATAATTACAAAAAGGCAAAAATGTGATTTGTGACATAAATTTATACAGTAATTCAGCATCACTTGTCACTCTGTGAAATGAAACATGCTGACTATAGCTTTTTATAGTCATAACTGTAAATAATGAACAATTCATTTAATCATTAATTAGAATGAATAAAGCATAACAGTGTTGATATATTGCATTTTCTCCTTGATAATGATCCCAAGAAAGATCCAAACCCTGACACTATTTGTTTTTTTAATCTAAACTCTGATACGTGTACATGTATTTCCTCTGTGCATACAGCTTCAAAATGTTTCCTATTCACTGAAGTGGTCAACTATTTCAGGATTTGATGTAAGAGTGCCAGCTGCTCTCATCTTTACCTATTGCTTCTGCATATCAACAAGACTGTCATTTATTTCTACTGATAATTGACCTGTGGTTTGACATTTAATGCTGTGTTCTTTAACAGCTGTCTGTCTCGATTAGTCAGATTACAACATCATCAGATCAAATTCATAATAATTCTTATTGGTTGGGATCAAGGGGTTAAATACACTGTGGTTTCAGCCTTAAGAGCACCCTCTTTGCTCCTATGGAGTTCCTTCCTGTGCTGGGTTCCTCCTTCACTCCTTTGATCACAAAAATACACTTTCTCAATTTTTCTTACATTTGCTGTCATTCTTCTCTTCTTCAATTGCAAATTAAACTTCTAATAGTGGCTTTAGTGAAAACAATTGTTATTACTTGTAATGAAAACAAAAAGCGTTTTGGTAGGTTTAGAATGGTGTTTTCTGTTAAGAACCACGGCTGTTTTTGTGCACTAAATGAAATAATGATTGGATTTTTGAAAGAGGGAAATCTGAAAATGGCGTGTAGCCATTTTATATTTAATTAGAGATTTATTCCTCCAAGTGAAATTGTGTAGCAATTACTGCATGTGTGTATGTGTCACTGATACGGCTGAATAAGTGTGTATGTCCTCTTCTGAGGTGCTGTGTCATTTGCTGAACATTGTACATGCCCATTTCATTTCACTTTTTCTCTCTCTCACACACACACACACACACACACATATAGTCACACACAGTCTATGGTTGTGTTGGTGTAACGACACGCCAGCGCTGCACGGATGAATGGAGTGGAAGATGGAAAGAGAGAGAGCGGGGGAAGAGAGGGAGAGCGATGAAAGGAAAGGACGAAGAAAGCGGATTAGAAAAGAGAGAATAGAGAAGTAGGCCAAAGGCAACCAACTTCAGTCTTCTATGTTCAAAAATACATTTCCACACGCTTTAAAAAAAGGGCAGGTAGACAGCTGTGGAGAGTGAAGCAACCATGTGTCGCTGGAGTAACAAGATGTTGCTGTCAACACGCTCTACTTTACATGTCAAACACACTCTTTTACAATATACTGCAGAACAGAAGTGTTCGAACAAAACAATATCAAAACAGATGTCTTTATGAACATGCAACTCCTTAATGCACTAATGTAACCTAAACACTTGATACATATCAACACAATGGCTTAAAAACAATAACAACATGGCATTACAATAAGGATTACTGTTGTCTTTAATTATCATCATTTTTTTGGATTATTTATTTAGTGTTATTTGAATATATTAACATTCTATAAGACCATTGAAGCTAGCTCCTCTTTTACTCGATAGATTGTGCTGCCTTAAATGATCTGTGTGAGACATACTGCAGAGTTGCTGCAGTATGCTGCAGCAGGCTTAATTTCCCTAATAATAGTAATTCCATCAATGCAATAAAACAGAAAAGGGTTTGTTTTTACTGCACAAAGATGCAAGACAGCTTTAGATGTAGATCATATCACAGGAGCATATCTTGAGTTTTAGAAAGGACATAATGCAGTCAGGACTTGTTTTAGATGCCAAACAACAACAATAACTGAATGGTATTTGCTGTATCTAGATATATTTATAAATATTAGCATATAAACATATATTGAGTGAGTCTGGATACTGTTTTTAATAATATTGGTGATTGTTGGGTAAACTTAAAGGACTTAATAGTCAGATCTTAGCTGTTTGAGGGTTTTTTCTCTGTTGTCTCTGGTCTGCATTGTTTAAATGGCTGTTTTGCTGAATTTTGCTGACAGACAGACCAGCCTACCATAGATTTTGGCTCACATGATTTTTTTCTTTACCTTTTCCATTTTTCTTAGAAATGTAATTTTATTTTTAGCAAATTTGCTATATTTTCCCATTTTTTTCACATGTCAAAAGGTTTCCAAATCCAAGAGACTCAACAGATTGAAGTTATATCACAACACACTCTTCCTATGAGTAGCAGTTCAAAGATTGTTGAATGTTTTTTGTTTCTTTTGGCTAAATTCAAACATTAAACTGCTTTTCTCTGATGCGAACGAAAGAGTCTTGAGTGCAACGTTGCCTGAAAACATTCTAAGAACAAGCTTCAACAGAAGACTCATCACAAGCCTTATTGGTAACATTGTTTAAAAAGAGCAGAGCAGATAAAAATTGTCAGAACTCAACTGTTTGTGTGGCTATAAATGGTGGGAAAACACCAAGCCAGCCAACATCTCACTAGCAGCTCTCAGCGTTTTGTCTTTGGTCATGCCAAGACTCAGTTTGCATTTACATATTTATAACAACTACATAACAGTAAAGGCGTGCAAAACAAATGTAACTTATATCGATTTTTCGACTCCAGAAACCAAAAGACAAATCTAACAATCTTCTTAGACAAAAAGGACACACACATTACATCACACTGCCAAAACTCTGTGAATGTTATTTTTAATTTTTGATCCTTTTTTTTTTGTTGTTGTGTTTTTTCTTACATCAAGACATTATGTGTAATTGTAATAAATGTCTATTATTTTCTTCACTCTATTTATAGCAATCAGTGTGAGATAAATAATAGAGGCACCTTTTTGTAAAGTGATTAAATATAGTAACACCAACACAATCTACAACCACCAAAAAATGATCACACAGTTGAGTCAACACCTCTGCAGTTTAGTTTCAAAACATTCTAACCTCCATGGAGGGAGGATTTGTTGCAGGGCTGTTGTATCACACTGCATTAGTTTTAGCTCGGTGTGCTTAATAAACTGAGTGTAATTTCACTGCTGAGTCCTGCCCTGAGCTGGCCCTTCTACACTCATATATGGCTGTCACGTTTGGTTAGCTCTGGTTTCTGGGGATGTGAACATCAGCTGATTTGAGCTGAGAACCAGGTTAGAGGCACACAGGCTAGCTTTGGGTTGGCGCCGGCACCCTGAATGGGGCCAGTGTACCTGGGATAAATAACATGCACCTGGAATGGGTCACGCAGGCAGGTGTGCTGGCTCCTGTCTGCTGGGCAAACACAGGCAAACACACACTGCGGTTATTTTTATTTTCATTTTCAAATGCAGTTATTCCATCCTTCCGTTACAATTAAATCACTACATTGTATGTTTTCATTTGTGTGTGTGTGTGTGTGTGGGAAAGTGTGTAGTCGGCTGTATTATTTTTGGTTGAATGCCTAAAATTCAGCGAACTGCATTTATAAAATATGATGACTTCACATCCCCCACCCTCCTCTGTGGGCTTCTAATATGTGGGGCAGTGTTTAAAAGCACACACACACACACACACACACATACTCACGCATACACACAGGGAGGTTTGAAAAAACTGTAAAAAGAATGACTTCTTGAAGTGTGTATGCGTGTGTGTCTACATGAGTGTGTCTGAATGTCTGAGGGGGTTTTCCTCCCAATATGACAGAGAATCTCCTGCTGACGGCATTTTGTGAATGTGTGTGTGTGTTTCTTTGCTGTGTTTACTTCCTGTTCTGATGGTTAAACAGATGACAACTAAATTGAAAACAGAAGTTGAGGAATTTAAATAATGTTTTGTAACATTTATTACTTGTTTACTGTTGTTTTCTCTCCAAATAATACATTTTAAAGTTTCAAAATGAAATTTATTGCTATCATCTTGCAATCAAGTCTAAATTTTAGTTCTGTTTGTAAAGAAAAGTTTTCATCCAGTGTGACATATACATGCTATGACGGGAAGTTTCACAGATTCACATTCTTGAGGACCAAAAATCTACTGGTTTTAATTATTTTCTTCCTTCTTTTTTTTCCTGCACTAACCATGCAACCTTATGAAAATCTTTATGCAGAAAAACATGTTTTACAATCCCTGGTGACATAATGCTTTTATTTTTTTAGCAGCATTTTACAGCAACCTTTAAAGGTTGAGATGAGTTACTCTAATAAGTCTTATATTGTTCCCTTTATATGAAAATTTGTATGCAGTTAGTTTGAACTCCTTTGGTGTTTTCTTTAAATCTGGTTTCTGGTTTGTTCTTTTATGTTAGAGTTTTTCATGCAGTCTTAGCCAGGACTCCCTTGTAAAAGAGATTTTGAATCTAAATTGGACATTCTTGGTAGAATAAAGGTTAAATAAAACACGCCCTCTTAAACACTAAAATTTATTTTTAAGAGAAGCATCTGTACAGACAAGATACAGCATGTAAATATAGAGTTTTAAAGGCTAGCTGTTTATTCCTGCCAGCCTTAAAGCAACACTGCTTGGAGGTTTTGTGTAGTTGAGGCTTCCTAACACACATATCACACACACATTTACACAGACACATACACCTGTATCAAAAACCAACAAAAACACATTTCTGCCATACACACACACAATGACAATCCCATAAGCACATGATAAATTTATTTTCCTCTCATACTCAGTCGTAAATACCTTTAACCTCTCTCTTTCTCTCTCACTTATCAACTGTCACACACACACACACACACACACTGTTACACTCTGGCTGACCTTATTATCTCGTTTCTTACTGCAGAAAAAAAGGATTTTGCTACTTGATACAGAAACAGAGTTTGCAGACAGACGAGGAGTTAGGAAACAACAGCAGGTGGTGTCCTACAATCACAAAAGAGAAGCAAAGCTCATTCTGCTCATCATGAGCTCTCTCTTTTTTCACAGGCACAGTTTTTTTGTTTGACTCACATGGAGCACAATAATAGAGCCCTCCGAGGGAAAATCTGTGATTTTGCTCTATATAAATAAAACGGACCTGATTTGACTTCTGCACGTCTGGAAATCAAAAAGAGCAATTACAGTCATGAATTCTTCGAGCGTGAGGAAGAGCATATTTAATGCTATTAGAAAATCAAAACACACACAAAAAAAGGTCCATTCAAGGAGGATTTGATTGTCTGCCTCAGTCATTTCACACTGAGAGCCATTAACAGTCCGGCGTTTCCTATGCTCTCCTACTTATTTAAGCTGGGGACCATGGGATACGGGAAAATTAACTCATGTGACAAATAACAGGCTGTTACACTGCTGCTCATTTTCAATGTGTTGTTGTGCCATAGTGACCTCAGCCTAACCCTAACCCTCATGTTTCTTTTCATCTACTGCAGTGTTCATTACTGCAGGCACCAAAGTGTTTTTATTGTCTCAAATATTACTGACCAACTTTCATAACTGTTTAATAGCTCTTTCATAAGGCTTCTCTCTCTCTGGTGTTTCTCCTGCTGCAGCACTCTCTTCCTCTGGATACGGTAAAACAGTGCTGTGTTGCAAGATGTAAAATTTTAGACTCTGTCTTTGCCGCAGTGTACTGTCTGCAGTGATAAATCAGGTGCAACTCTTATTTTTTTAAATTTCCATTCTTTCCTCCCATGTTGTAGGCCTGCAAATAGAAACACTATGAAAAAATCCTGCAAACAGAAAATTACACAACACAACCTTACATATGTACATACTTTAAGAAAAATAAGTACAGACAATAAGACAATTAGTAACAAAAAAATGAGGCTGCTGCAAAGGTTAAGATGATGCATTGGTGTGTGTGTGTAAGGGACAGTGTGATATGTGTTTTGTTGCGTGCTGTGAGCATCATCATGAAGGTTTAACTGATTTTTATTTGTTTATTCATTTACTATTTAAATAAATTAAAACAGCAAAACTTTGACTTTAGTTGATAACAATTCTGGTTGTAGCAATGCAATTCTTTAGAAAATATTTCTTAGTTCTATTTTAAAAAGGGCTCTTTTTTTAAATAACAGATAACTTTGGTTTTTATTAAAGGTTTCTCCAACAGGGGACGGAGTACATTTTCAGCAGCAGATTGATCAACATTTCAAATATTTTAGATTTAGTAAACAATTATGAATATTAGTTTTTTTAATCCGATTGACTCTTGTGGATCCCTCAGTATTATAATATTAATATATTATTAATGTTTAAAAGGCAGAATTCTGGTTTTTGGTCAACATTGGAGCTCTATGACAGGCTTTGATAATCAGACAGTATCTGTTAGGAGTTGTTAGCTTTGACTGTGCACATGGGATTTTCCTTAATTAAGAAATGTGTAGAATATCACCAGAAATATACTTAAACCCTTTGCAGCACCTGCTATTGAAAGAGGAAATGCATGAAGAAGAGAGTCAAAAAGAGAGAGCAGAGGAGCGGGATGGAGATGAAGAAAAGGGGGGGTTGGGGAGTGGTAGACTCCACAACCTCATTATGTCTGTTGGCATTTTAACTCCTTTTGATGATTTAGTAAGAAGAGAGGAAGGAGGAGGAGGAGGGGAGGAGGAGATGTGTTCTCTCCTCCGTCCATGACACCATTTCAATCCTCCGCTCGCACATCCCTCGCCCTGCTCTTCCCATATCGGAGAGGAGAGAGAAGAAAGAGAAGTGAGTGTCTTTAATTTAGAGGGATCCCGAATGCGTGAAATCCTTTATGCTATCTGGGTCACAGTGTGCCTTACAGGCTGAAGAATACACACACATGCACTCACATACACACACACACACACACACACACACACACACACACACACACTGGCAGCCTGCTGGTTTGTGCGTTCAGTCGTTTTGGGAGCGTCTCCCTGTGTTACGTGCAGAGTATGTTTTGTGTAGGTTTTGTGTTGTGCAGTATGGTGCGAGTCAAACCGAGCACTCGGCAAAACAGCTGAGCGTTGAAGAAAAGTTCTCAGTGTCAATCCCTTAACATTCAGTTTTCCCCTTAAGCAGTTTAAAGCAACAAACACTGTCTGACAGCATCATAAACACTATATGGCCAAAAATACATGAGCAAGCAGACACCTGCATGCTTTTTTTTAACATACCATGACATCACTGTGCTGCCATCAGCTGGTTAAGACTTTTCACAAAATTAAAGAACCTGACTGGAGAATTTTGCTCTCTGAGAAATACAGAAAGGAAAGTCATTTTTTTTAACATCTTGTTTTTTGTTTTTAACGTGCAGTTTCTGGAAAGATCATGTTAAGGGAAGGGAATTCTTAACTGTGGATCTATGACCAACAGGCACGAAACACAAACTGCTGTCAGAGAGTAGAAAGCAAAGTACTGTCTCTTTCCCTTTCATCCTTTCAACAGTAGGAAATCCCAGTATAATATACTGTCCATGTCCCAGAGCTTATAGAACTCACTGTCTCTATTGGAGTTCATTTAATGGCCACTTTAAAAACTTTTATAAAAAATGATCTATAAAATGCCAGATTTTCTCTTGATGCAGTGACACTTTACCCAATAATGTCCCTCAACACTGGAAAGGAGAAAAAGTGAGGGTTAAAAAAAGACTTTAATTAGTCAGGCTTTCCCCTTTTTCCCTCTCACACACTCAGAAACACACATGCACACTCAAGACAGGCACCAATGTGGTCGTCCCCATCTCCTTTGATTAGATTATTTTTGAAATTGTGGTCACATCATGTAAAGCTGCTTTAATGTTTGATGAACAAGTACAGTTTACATCACTATGAGTCAATCAAGCGCTGATGCGTTTCTGCCAAAAAGTCAATTCCATATCCACACTGGACTGAAACTAACATACTCCAGGCTAGAATAAATAGCCATCTCATATTTTGGGCATTTTCTTAATCTATCAAGAAGTTTTTCATGTTTTTTTGTTTTGTTTTGTTGTGTGTGTTGTGTGTGTGTGTGTGTGTGTGTGTTTGTTTTTATTTTCAATGTCAGCACAGTTTCATGCTGTAAAGGAGAGAGAAAGTTACAAATAGTTACAAATATAGTAAGAAAGTGTACTATGTGCTAACTATGACACTGTATTATAGCCTGTTCTCTCTACATTGGCAGTTTTAATGGAAGCTGATGGATAAAAGTAAGGAGAAAACACAAACTGTATGACAAATTTGTTTTTGGATACTGCCAGGACTTATACAAATACAGTCCCTTATAAGTCTTATCCAAAACTGAGAGGTAAATTATCTGTAACCAGAGACAACAGCACCCAGCACTGTGCTGCTAAAGCCTCACTAAAATTCTACCCATGAATTCCTTTTTTCCTCCATCAAGTGTGAAGCTACAACAATCACAACCCCTGAGTTTTACTGAAACAAGCTTAATACTGGACAGGAAACGTGAAAAAAATTAAAAGACAGGTTTTCATTGGTCGCTGAAAGAGAAAGTTAGTGAAACACAAATGTCTATTATAGAGGGAAGGAAGAAAGCAGAAAGGATAAATTACATACAGCCATGCTCAGTACAAGACAGTGAAACTGGTTCACCGCCCGTAACCATTTTATGAAGAGTGGAGTGCAGCCACCTTACAGCTGCCTGGGACCAACTTCAGCTCTGTGCCTTGGTCACTGACAAGAACTGACCTCACATACATGATGCTGATGGTATGAAGAGGGGGGCAGGAGGGGGACTTGGATGAAATGCATACAAACAAGAACATGTAAACTGTAAACAGAAATGCTCTAACCCAGGGGGAATCACACTAAGGACCACAAAGTCATTATGCTTCTTAAACTGAATTAAATAAATTCACCAGACCTACTATGTGTATAAACTAGGGCTGTCAGTCGATAAAAATTTTTAATCACGATTAATCGCATTAGTATCCTGAGTTAACACGTGATTAATCGCACATTAATTGCAAATTTTTTACCCTGCTCTATATATAACTTAACAAGATATTTATTGTGTTTCTTATACTCTAGGAAAAACTGGAGAGGACAATAATTCCTTGGCCATCATGTGGTATTTAAGACTGGATGTGCTCCAGTGGTAACTTAGTTACCATTAACAATAAATACAAATTACTTTTGTTTTGTCCAGAGAACCATCGGGCAAAACTTTAAAGCTAAACTTTTCGTTTAAAAGTCCCTTTTCTGTAACCATTTCTGCTTTGTAACCATTTGCAATGTTATTTTAGCGCCATTTCCTGAAACTACGGGAGCTGGCAAGGCACAAACCGTTTATCGCGCATTAAAAAATTTAGTGCTGTTAAAAGGAGTTTGAGTTAACGTGTTAACTTCGACAGCCCTAATTTTAACATTTGGGGAAAGTGCTCACATGACCATAAGACTGCTAACATCTGGTTACAGGCAACAGCTCTGTTAACAGCAGCATCTCTGAAGTCCACCAGTTAACACCAGTTGTGATCTGGATTTGGATTTGTAGCTGGTCAGGCTCACCGTTCCTTTATTTTCATTTTTAATGCTAACTATATTTATATTTACTGTACAAACCTAGAAACAGTAATAATCTTCATCAAGTTTTAGCAAGAAAGCAAATGAGTGTATTTCCCTAAATACATTATTCTCCTTAAACTTTGTTCACATTATCAAAGTCAGTCAACGTAGCAATGCAGAAGCAATAACACCAGTCTTTACTATTTTGCCTGAATTCATAACTTGCAAAGCTGCACCCAGTTTGCACACATGTGAGTGGTAGTAACAAGTACTCACTGTCTCACACACAAACACACACACACGTGCACGCGCACGCACACATGCATGCACACACACACAAAAGAAATTATGGCTGGCAGCCGAGTCACACCTGCTATGCCTGATGTCTTTCCATTAAGCTCAGCACATACAGGAGGGGAGAGCCACTAAAGCAGAGATATGGAAGGATCGAGGCGGCGAGATGGTGAGCAATGAAACGACTGAGGCTGAAAACAAAAAGATAAAAACAAGAAGCAAAACTTGAGGGCAGAAATGATGGGATTAGCAGAGGGAGGGGGAGGAGACAAATTGAGAAATAACAAGAGTGATGTTGAAAAGCCAAAAGACGCTTTAATAGCAGGAGGCTCGAGGATAGAAAGTGGAGAAAGAAAAAAGAAATGTGATAGACAAAGACGGATATGCAGGCAGGTGAAAGGTAGATTCAGCACAAAAGCAGATCATGTGTCTCCAAAATTAAATAAAGCTTCTTTGAATAGATCCGAATAAAACAGGAGGACAGATGAAGACAGTTTCTCTCCAAAAAGCATTTAATATTTAATGCTTCTGGAGGTTGTTTTTTGAGGGGGTTTCTTACTAAAACAATACATTGAATGAGATTTTTCTCCACTGTCACAGACAGACAAAAGTTCTGGTGATTAAAACAGGGAAGTAAAATGACTTATTTAATTATTTCATTTAGTTTTAAGCACTGAGATGCAGATGGCTGGAGCTCAACTTTCAACCTCCAAAAAAATCAATTTGGAAGTTAACAGCAGCTTCAAAGCATTTCTATCGAGCGAAAGTTTGTGAGACTGATCCTACTTTCATCTTTGCCTCAAGATGCTCCGAGGAAACAGAGTGTAGATTTAACAAGTCATTCTTTTTATCATTAAAACCTATACATATATGTATCTATGTATATACAGATAGAGGCAGATAGATGGATAGAGATCTAAAGACAGATTTATTATTATTATGAATAATAATAGAGTTTGATAATAGAGTTTGGATGAAAAAGAGCCAAAGACCAAGATTATTTCTATTATTCTTAGCTGTCTTAAGGCATCAAATTCTTGGATAAATGATATGAATTTTTTCTTTTGATAACTCTGTTTTTCATTTTTTGTTGGCTTACTGAGAAAAAAAAGCCAGATGTTTAATCCTGCTGTACAGACTCCTATCAGTGGGAACATTAACCATGCTGTGTGCTGTGCTGGATCATGACTCCAACAGGGGGGTTTATTTTTGAAATGGACCACAATAATTAAAACGATGAGTTTGATACACTACATAGCCAAATCAGCTTGAACATCTGGATATTACATCCAAATGTGATCGTATGTCAGTTTAAATCATTATCTCAGTGTCATAACAGCTTTCGCTCTTCTGGTTTCTGGCCTACCACAAGAACTTGGATACTGGCAGCCATTTAGCCACAACAGAGGTAATGAGGCTCAGTGCTGATGATTGGCTGTAAGGTCTGCTTCGACGCTGATGATCAAGTTCATGCCAGAAAAAGTGTGTTGGTGCAGGTTGACTTCAGTTTGTGTGCAGGCCGGTCAGGTTTTACCAACCAAGACTCCATTTTATCTTAGATGCACATGTTGTCAAAGATATTATTGCATGCTGTTTCATTAAGATTTTACTTGATTGGAAGTATTGATGAAAAACAGCTGTAGACTATGTAAACATGAAGTTATGATAAGAGTAAATCACCATGGCAACAGCAGCACATGCAGATGTATTGTGGGGTTTTTTTGTTTTGTTTTAATCTTTTATTTGTTTGGCTTTATGCTGAAACACATAGGCTTTTGCATTTGAAAAAACACTGAAAAGACGTGCAGGGAGTTTGAGGCGATTTTGAGACAATCGACAGCTTCTGACTGACGATCCAGCCACACCAGCTTTGACTCAGGATCGGCTCCTTGTTCAGTAACAGAAAAATGAAATGGACAGGATGAGACTCTCGTTGGCAAAGCAGCGGAGAGTCTGAGACTGCTGTGCCCACATCTTTGCAGAAACCTGTTTTCCACCACAACATCCCAGATTAAACCGCTGCACTCAACAGATGAACTGTGATTCAAGCGACAGAGTGCAGGACCTTCACAGGACGAGGTGAGGCCGACTTGGTGTTTTACATCAGTGATGCTTGGTGCTTTAATGAGTTACAGTGGACAGACAGTGTTTCCAATAAGTTCAAACTCAAAAATGCAAAGAGTTATTTCTTCGGCATACAAGTATGTGCAAGTATGTGTATAAATAACTGCTTATGTTGCTCCTTTTTTCTCTTCCATTCCTCTATTCTTTTGTATGGATGACTTCCAACTTTTTATTTCACTATGTAACCCTGCACTGCACAGGGATGAATAAGTTACCTCGTAGCCTTGTAACCTTGTGTCACATATATTTATAGATTTTGTCACGTTAGGTGTCAGGAGCAGCTCATGTTATGCTGAAGGTTAAGCTCTCCAGCAGATGTGCAATAAATGCTGGCAGGTTTGTGACATTTGTGTCTGTCATTTAATAGTTTAGCAGATAAAGTGACAAATTTACAAAACTATTAACCGTCAATTTGGCTTAAATTAAATCAGCCAGTTAGCCAAATTAAATCAGTCAGTTTAACAGGAAATATCTGCATTTTTTTACCTTTTTTTTTCCTTCATTCTTGATTGAAACCTACCCGCCTCTCATGCATTTGCTCTTCCTGCCGCCTCCTCCATTATTTTATTCTCCCTGAGCACACTTTCTGCTCGGCTGTCCTTTTACAAGGCCCCGTCGATGTAATGTGATGGACAGGGGAGATGAGAGAGAGCATCCCTCTGACAGCTGTTACACTCTGCCTCCAATTGACCCGGTCCTCTGCGAGCACAGTTAGTCCTGTTTATGGACAGCAGAGGTCATAAATCTAGCGTACAAGGGACTCAGACACACACACACAAGGGAAGAGGATGCAGGAATATAATTTTCTTAAACAAGACAAGCTCACTGCCTGTGGAAAGAAATATGCAAGATGTGCACACACAGCGTGTATCAAAGGTTGTTAAAGAAATTCAAGGTGCAGTGTGAAAGATTGTGCGTTTTGCTAGATTAATATCCATAACTCATTACCAGGTTCATTATGTGATGTTAAATTACTTGCCGTGAACACAAAGGAGTGCTGCTTTGAACACGCTCTGCATCTATCAGCCTTTACCTTTTTTTTGTGCAGTTATGTTTATTGCATTTCCACTGATATCCTGCTTATTAATAGACAGGCAAACAAAAAGAAAAACATAACTGGAGGAGGTGATAACAGTCAATACACTTTAGCTCAAGATTCCAGCTCAAAAACATTTTTTCAACCCCTGATTCTGCAAATTTGATTAGAAGCAAACAATTAATTTGGCACATCACGTCATGAATAAAGGAAATAAAGAAGAAATCGCAAGTGTTTAATTAATGGCTTGATCACAAGAAATTGGTTTGTTGTCTTATACAAATGAGCTAATTAACTTGTGATCCCCGGATAAGAGATTCCACGTCGTGCTAACTGTTCGTTTGCAGCCCACATGTTTTTTTTTAAACTGTTAAAACCGTGAGGTCCATTGTTAAAGAAGCAGATAATTTTTCTCCATTTAAAAAGGGTTGACGCAGTCCAGGGAAAAGATTGTTTATCTGTGAGGAGATGGCAGTATCTCTCCTTGTCCGGTGCACATGCACAAACAGCTCCTGTTGCAGATTGGACTGAATGGTTTCGTAATGCTGAGTCTGAGTCACATTGTTTTTTTTTTTCCATTTACAGAGCCAGGGCTGTGTACTACAGCTACTTTTTTTTAAGAAAACCCACAAAATGTGTAGCTGGTAGACCATAAGGAGATTACAAATACAGCTGTGCTTCTCCACAATCTCTCTCTCTCCACCTTTAAGACTGTCATAAATACTGTGATAATTGGCTCCTTTGGACATTTTGTAGGTTGTATTTTTCCTTGACCTTATCCTATTTCCTATTCTTTTGTTTTTTTTTTAACGTGTTATTATCTGTTTTTGTGTTATTGTGAGTCATGGTCTTCTGTGCAAAAGAGGATTCTGTACTCAAACAAAAAGGTAAAATATTAAAAGGTTTCGAGAAAACAAAAATATACCAACAAGCAAAGTCAAAGCAGAGGCAAAGACTGTTGGGAAAATGTGTTATAGGTGGTGAACTCAAACACGTCGGTGAACATATGGGTTCCCTGCTTACCACTGGGACTTGTAAATGAATTAAGACCGAACTAATCACATTCCAATGCATACACAAATTTAATTGCCAATCAAGTGTATCAACTAAAATGATCGTAATCAGATCAAATAGGCAGGACCTTGCTTAATGTGGCAGTGTGAAGAAAATATCAAGGAAAGCATCCATAATACCTTTTTTGAAGGTCTTAAAGCTCTAAAAAAAAACTAATTTGAGACATGCTGCCTTCAACCATACCTTCAACATGTTCAGCTTACACAAAAGTGATGTCACACAACATGTGATTAGCCTGACTTCACCACACAAGAGGAATTTTAGTGGACAAATAGCCAGAAAGTACATGCTGCGATAAACCTACGGTACACTTTCTGCTCCTCACCAACTAAAAATAAGACAAGGTCAGTGATCAGCTGGTGAACAAAAAGGAGTGCAACTTTTAGCAGCTTTCAGAGCCCAAAGATACTGATGAGAATTTGTTTTAAATAATATACCCAAAATAAAACAGGAAGAGCTCCTCAAACACAGGGCTTATGCACATATTTCTTGTTTACTATGCTTAAGAATAAGTAAAGGAATATGTATCAGTCAGAAGTACACATGGATACACAATCAAGGAAAAAAATAATATTTTTATCCTTGCCTGGTAATGATTTCATGAAATGCTATAAAATACAACATTTTCTACACAATCAAGTATACTTCTTGTTTTGGCCATGGCTTTTTTTTTTTACTTAGAGTGGGAGAGTTACTTTTTACTTTCGTATAATCATGTTACAAATAAAATTAAAGCTGAAAGCAGTGTTGGACGGGCTCTCGCACCCCGGCGCCCATCGGAGCCAGCAGCAACTCGCCTGACACGGCTGACCGCTTGCGCTCGGTCCACACTGCAACCCAAGCGCAGTATGTGCCTTCTTTCTCTCATGCAGGCAGGCCAGCATATAACTGCACTCACTGCTTTAAAGTGGAATTCAGGCAGTGGATCAAGTACATCCATGCGCTAAATCAAAGTCCCCTCTATTCAACAATGACTTGAGATTGATTAAAAATGTAAACATATTCAAGAAAAAAAACAATGTTCCCTCATGTTTTTCCTAGCACTGACGCTGCCACCTTTCACTGCTGTAACCTGTGACGTTGCCAAGTTGGTTGGTAGCGCAGGAGTTAGAGAGTTAGCAGTGACAGTCCATGACAGAAAGTGAAAGATGGAGCCACTTACTTTTAAGTAAGTCAGAGGTAAAATAACAGCAAACAAAGTGAGTAAATCATTTAAGCCACATGTAACTGGGCGTTATTAACGCGGTAACTTTGACACCCCTAAAAAAAACACATAATGCAGTCAATGATTGCAACATTTCCAAAGGGATGGAAATGTCAGCCGAGTGTTTGATTGGTCCATCCACCACTTTGAAGAAAATTTCATGGCAATAAATTAATCAACTTCTGTCAGAATATGGGGGGAAGTGGTTGAATCCTAATGACTTTGGGCTTTGGACTTTTAATGACTTTGGTGATCTCATGTGGCGCCACTGGGATCCTGATGTGTTTGAGTTCGACTGAAATGTCTCAAAGCTTTTGTATGTCATGAAACATCCGTGTTCTTCTCATTATGACTTCTCATAACTTTGAAGATCTCTTACCTTTTTATCCTATGCTACTGTGTCGTCTAAAATTTATTATCCAAGACTTTGATCCCTTATGTTTCCCTGTCAGCCATTATTTGTGAATCATGTTGAGCACTTGTTAGCACATTAGCATGATGGTGAACATGGTAAAATGTTATTCCCCGTAACCATTAGCATGCCATCTTTGCCATTAAGCATCTGATATCACAAAACCTCTCCTTGTTTTATAGACTCCTGGTCATATTTTCATTTGACCTGAGGTTTTTTGCCATTTATTTCTTTAAAATATGCTCCTTTTATATTCTTCACTTGTTTTTCTGTGACGCTGAGCCTACACACTCATTGTAGTTGTAAAAACACATCCTCTAAATGCTCCACACAGCACGCACAACCTTACCAAAAACAAATTTTCTTTAATCACACACCTTCCAAACACTGTTTATCTCATTTTCGATATATAAAAGCAGGAACGTTTTGAAAAGTGTGATTATAAAACTAGTCAATTCTGCAACCACCGGAGTGAACTAATTTAACATTTAGTGAACTTTCATCTCGCATCTGTACACTGCCGTTATTTACTTTACGTGCGATGATATCTCAGTATTCTCGTGGAGAACGTGTCATGGCCACACGAGCATCCTTGCACATTCTCAACCATTTTCCAAACACTTCACACAAGGTCAGGCCCACACGCATTCAGCAGCAGATCTGTATTCATAGCATCTCCATTCACAGCGAACAAGCAACCTGCAGACCCCCGGCAGCACGGTGTCGTCTCTGTGCACATGCCCTCTGCCTCCCATTACTATGCTATCATTTTAATGTGTCCATTGTGAGATTTGTATTCTGGTTCTGAACTTGATGTGTCCATCTTTCCAGCTTTATTAGGATTTGCCTGAACTTGTGAGCTACTTTTTTTTTTTTTAGGGCAATGGTGCAGAGTAGGTTTCAGATGTAGTTGTGATCTTCAGTGCTTTCAGTTGTTTGTTGTTGTTTTTTTTTAATTTGAGGCGAAGGTTCATTTTACTTTCAGCCACGGCCTTGGTGGAGGAGCAAGCACAGCGACTGTGGACAAAAACTGAATACACAGAGAGACAGATGGAGCAGGTGGAGGAAAGAAGTGAGCAAGTGAGAGAAGAAGGGATGGATAAAAAGGAGGTTTTGGATAAGGAAGGAGAATGTGGTGGGTCACGGTGGTTCATTGTGTGCAAACCTATCAGTCATTATGACACAGTCTCCCTCATAACAACACAAACACAAGCCACACACACAAAATCAAGAAATAGTAAAGTCCATTCAGCTTCAACTTTGGCGTTACCTGAATGTAATTTTGCTCCTAAAATGAGCTCACTCTGTGTACCTGAAAACATCATTAACCATCAAATTCTGACCCTTTTTATTATCATTAAGAAACTGCAAAACATATAAAATTTACATTTGCATGTAATCAAATCACTGTAAACAGACATTCGAGTACATTTTTGATATATTTACAGTATCATTTTAATTTTTTATTTTATTAACAAGTGCTGTCTTGCCTTTGGTGCTCCACACCCTTAGACACAATCCTCCAAGCAATCAAAAACATTCAGTAGTAAACACATGAAGCGCAAAATCCCCATTTCCTTCATGTAACAGAATAAAAAAACCTTTCCCAATTTATAATGAAGTTCCTTGAGTTAATAATCTATTTTCTGAGTTCATGAGATCCATCTGATCACTTTTGTGAGCAGGTTCAGGCGGCAGACTAAAGGCCCTGTTTACACCTGGAAGTAACATGCATTTTTGGGTGACTGGATCACAAATGGACAGCTTTAAGTACACGTGTGAATGCACCACAGTCACATTAATGACATGCTGAGATCCAATCACTCAGACAACATCTGAGGTTTGTCTGGGTCACACATGGTCACTTTTTTATTAGAAATGTGTTCTAGGAAACAAAAACTCTGACTCAGCTGATGTTTTCTGCGTTGGCAGAAAAACATTACTCATTCAGGGTCCAACACTGTCATATTAAAGTGCAAAATAAAAAAAAAGTAGAAGCCATTACAACAGCTGTAATGGGTTCTTGTTGATGGAGGTCACATGTAGCATGCTGTCTGTTTACTGTGTTTGAAAAGTTTACTCCTTGCATAAAAATTAGAGCTGTCCACTTGTGATTGGGTCACCCACGTCACATGTCAATGCCAGGTGTAAACAAAGGTGAGTGCTGGTGGGTCTCTAGATTTATTTACTGGTGAGTCGTCTGTTGTCCAAAAGCTTCACTTCTTTGTGACTCTTCTTCTGCTTCTCAGTTTTTTTTTCCCCCTCAAATAAAATCCATCAGTATTTTCATTCTGCAGGAGCATCACCAGTTTTTGTCTCATGTGCTTTTGGAAGCTGCAGTCTTCTTCTACGGTGAGTTCAAGGACACCAGCTGGTGAAAGGATACAGTATGCAGTGCACAGTCTTAAACCTGTAGAAGACAGATATGATGAATAATAACTCAGCAGATTCTAGCAGAGAACACAAAAATTGGCAAATAGAGCTTCCACCATCATAATATCACCATTTCAAAGCAACCCCCCCATCCCAAACCTCCAACCCCAAAGGTAAAATTAAGTGAATCAGGCCCTTAGTAGCCTTGGACAATAAGCATTCCAGATAAATTACATTAAAAGTAAAAGGTGGGATCAGTTGTGCCGTTCTTTTAAAGTCAGTGTGGTTTGCACAGTGTAGTGTGGTCTCTGTCAGTTTGTGGTGTGTGTGTGTGTGTGAGTGTGTGTGTTGCAGGGGACATTAAGTTAACAGTGACTTTGTGTCGTCCTCTATGAGCAGCCAGTAGAGACTGCGACAGCACTGATACACACGATCTGCTCCTTTAAAAAAAGAAAAGAGGCCCAAAACAGCTAAAAATAGTCGAGCAGAAGCATCTAATGAAGATGTCAGCGACGTTATAACACGAGAATGTTTATGCTTCTTCATTTTTTACCTCTGGCAAGGTGATTATGTCTTTGCTGCTCTCTGTTTGTTGACAATCTTGAAAAGTTGTGGAAAATAAGTCATTGACCAAAAAAAAAAAAAAATCAGATGATTGGATCCTGGAGGTTTTTGCGCTGATTTGAATAAATCTGCATTTTTTTGGCCTTGAGAGTTTCGTCACATGAACTGTTTTTGTGCTGCAATTATTGTAGGATTTTTTTCACGCAGTTTCTTTTTGAAGGATTTCTAAACATTTGTGAGGCATGCTTTATTGTTTTTAACAAAAAAAAAACTCCAATTATTGTGTATTTGTGTGCATCAGTTTGTGCTAACTTAGCTTTTAACTTTTAAAAGATGCTTTTTAAGTCTGACTTTTAAATGCTGTTTCTTATTTTTCATCATAAATACTGTTACATTTTTATTTATTTATTAGAATAATTTTATTTAAACTTATGTTATTTAACTATGTTTATGTACAGAACATGGACAGTGTGTGTGATCTATGACTTTTCCTGTTTTAAAAAAAGTGTAATTGATCAATTAAACACTTTCTTTTTCTATCATTCTTCGTCTTGACTTGATATCGACAGTCCTTAGGTGACATTAAGTTCTTGCATACAGAAGGTCTGAAGGTTGGAAACCTCTGGACACGTTTTCGGAGGGCAGAGACTCTCATTAACCCCAGTCTTTGTGCCGCAGGTCAGCACATATCAAATGTCTCGTCCCTGAAGAGCCTCTGCGCTGTGAAACCATGTCAGCACCTCGGTGTCGATTCACTCACTTAAATCCCCGACTGAGTCCCAGACTGCACACACGGCTCTGTTATCTTATCATTTCTGAATAACTGCATTTTAATATGACAGGATATGTATTTTTTTTCTTCTGTGGTGCTCATGCTTCTGCATTCTTGTCCCAGTTTCTTTGAAAGGAAACTTAATTTCAACAAATTTACCAGAAAACTAAGATATTAAAAAAAGGTGTAATTCAGAAACTTGATTGACTTTGTTATTAGAGGCGGATAACTTTGCGACTCGCTCCTTTAAAGCAGCAGCAGTGCTGAACGTAACTCCATGCGACATCGGTGGATGGAAACAAATGGAAAAAGCTCACTGAGGAGCACTTGCCGTGATATGTTCGTACAGCTGCTGATGGCGAGGAACTGGGAGAGACACAAACACATCTGTCGTTGCGTTGTGTTACATCAAATTGCTTTTATCTCGGACTCAACAGAGAACAAGATGATGATGTTTGGCTGCACGAGTGTCACATTTTTCAGCTCAGGTCGTCTGAGCTGCAGGACTGAATGCTGGGGATTTCTAAGAGCACAGAGGTTCATAGTAAACAAGTATGATGAACTTTTCATTAAACACATGCATATTAAGTCTTAAGTGTCCATCAGTGATGCGCACGTGTGTCTGGTTTGATTTTCCTTTATTTGAAACCAAGCAGCTTTATATTTTAGTCCATCCTAAAGCTCTTTTTCTTTTTTTTCCTGCAGCAGACTCAGTCAGTATGCTCCACAGGGTGATTTCTCAGCAAGTTCAATGATATGAAACAGAGTATAATCCCGTTCCCTGAGGATAATTTAATTTTGGTGATTCCTGAGGTTTTTTTCATAGAATCACCAATATGTCAAATTTTTCCTTGAATATTCACAATCACAGGAGGAAAGAGTCCTTAACTTTTCTGACCTTTATAGTCTAGAGTCCCCCATCAGTCAAAATTTAAAGGGGAACAGAATATACCTCTTCATCTAATCGTGGGAACTTTATCCTTTAAATGGAAGAGTCCTTTTTCAATTTTAACAACCTTTTATGAACTTTTATCAAACCCCATCATCTGGATAAACAGTCCGTGTTTTGTCCCACATGTAGTCACTTTATTTCAATCTAACAGTTTCACTTCATAGGATGTTGTGACCTTTGCAGGCTCTAGGTGTAGCTTGAGAGGCGTTTGATCTCAGACTGCATTCGCACCAACTTTGAGTAACAATTAAGCTCTGCATGAAGAAACATGGCTCCGTCCTCACTGATCTAAAGAGGGGGGTCCGTTACATGGCAGGATCACAGGGCACCACCTTGTATTTGAACTGATTAATTGCTAACTTGGACTGGACTTTATCTTACTGTCTCACTGGTACATGAAACAGACTGATTTCTGTCTAAATGCCCGCTCTTATTTAAAATTCTGTAGATTGTTGTGTTGTT
>JAPZDV010000009.1:22132397-22158684 GCA_029814665.1 Acanthurus lineatus | reverse complement strand
TAATAAAGTTTGACTGACTTATCTGTTTTGCTTCGCTTAATGCGCCTTATATTCCGGTGCGGTTTATATATGAAAAAAGTTCAAAAATAGACCATTCATTGAGAGTGCGCCTTATAATACAGTGCGCCCTATAGTGCGGAAAATACGGTAGTCAGGGCTGTACAAAGGGACAGTTCTGTTTGAGGGGATAAATTAGGCTGTTAGTAACAGAGAGAGGGACGATCTTTGCGTGCTGGCCTTTCAGCCCGTGCAAAGTGCAGAAGAATCTGACGGTGACTCATGAAAGGGACGACAACCATTGATTAAAAGCAGCAAAAGTTAGGCAGAAATGTGGATTGTTCTGCTCCCATTGATTCCTTTGGATTGGACCCCATAGAATCTCTTTTAGGAACAAACACATGAGCTGGTCAGCTGAAACAGACAACTGATTTTTGGTGGTTTTCAATTTAAAAAAGGGAATTTTGCTAAACAATGCCAAACAAACAATTAGAAGTTTGAAGGAAAAAGGATAATTATGTGTAAAGTTGCTAATTAAATTACATCACATCTCACAATATATGCCACATTATATTTTGAAAATCATAAAATCAAGCTGAGAGCTGCAGATATGAAAAGGTCATTTCAATATGACTTTAATTCAGTACAGGCTATACAAGGTTTATGGTGAGTGTAGAGATGTAGTCTTTGTAATGAGAGATTTTTACAGTCTTATACTTAAACAGCTTTAGAATAAACTGTAAGTTTCTCGGCTTGCGGAATCTGAGAAAGGCTATCTGAGATAAGGTCCAGTTGGTCAGCTAGAGGAGGAAAAATTGTCTAATACTGTACAAACTTTTTCAAAGGTCACCAAAGCATTTTAAAATTAAATGCAGTTGCAGCTATTGATGCAGTTAAATATCTGGTTTATCTGTCATGTGAGCCTTGTTATAATCCCTGCACCTTTCTGTTAAGAAGTCAGAAAGTCTGTTAGTGTAAAAATAATTTAAAACACAGATGTATTATAATTCTTTAATTGTTTTTTCACTTTATCTGATAAGCACTGCTCATTGACTGGCCCTCAATTTGCAAAAGTAGCCACCAGGTAAAAGGAGTTGAGTATCTATCTACTTAAAGCTCTATGAGAAGAAACTGGGAGCCTCTGTCCATGGTGCTGACCTGGGTTCAGTATGTAGTATAAGAGGCTGTTCAGTGTTCCTTGATGTGTTATCTGTGCAGTCATATGGTGAGTGTACATGTGCAGCATGTTCATTTACCTCCAGGCCCTCTGCCTCTGTCTCTGTACAGCTACAAAGTGAGCTGCAGTTGTATAACCACACAAACAGTTTGTTTCATATTGCATAATATGACTGAGAGTGAGCGCCGGTGGAGAGTGAATAAGGGCCATAAAAAAAAAAAAAAAAAATCTGAGCACATTTATGATTGCATTTCTGACTTTATCATTTGATTAAAAAAAAAAAACCTTGATACATTAGTAGTTTTGGTCTCTTTATGGATATTAAGAGGACATCATGGTGATGATTTATCCGTAGAACAACTAATTTGTGTAAGAAACACGGGTTCAGCTTTCATCCGTAAAAGGCTGCACCTCCTCACATGAGCCACAGCTTATGAGTCTCCTTTCACTGTCAGAAAAATAATAACACAATTCATCATTCTTGGCTAGTATAAATAAATGGATGAAAAAAGCAAATGGAATAGGTTATTTTGATATTCTATTCAGGGCAATGGCAAAACTTGGATTTTTTGTCATTTTTTTGCTAAAGATTTTTTAATCTAACAATTTTGACTTTAAATTTGAATCTAGCATTTTGAATCTCTGCTACATAGCCATGTAAATATTTTTCAAATGTATTACATACCGTTTTTTAAAGGAAACAACTGAAAAACAATAACATTATTTTGACTTTTTTATGATTAATTTGACTAGTATTTTATTACAGTATATTTTTCAAGTTGATTCCTGTCTTTTATTCATGAGACAGATGTTCTTCACTCAATGAAAACTGAACCAGTTCTGATCTCTGATGAGACTGTTAGATGTAGTTGAAATTTCTAAAGGGTTAAGTGTACATTCAAGTTATTTCTTATATCAAACATAAATATTTGGAACTGGAAACTATGTTACTATGACTATGTTATTTGCTGGCAGCAATGGACTTCCATAGATTTGTCTCACATATCTGCCTGACCAACTGTGATGTGAACACACAGATGAGAATTTTCAGGTCATTTGCATTCATTAGCTGAGAGACAGCAGAGAAGAGGAGAGTGCAGGTGTGCATCATTTAAGCTCTGTGTGTGTTTATGAAGGCGCGCGCACACACACACACACACACACACACACACACACACACACAGTGGTCATATTTCTGCTGTTGAATATCGACTGTCTCATAAGGATCTGTATATATGTGTGTAAGTGTGTGCGTGCGCATGTGTGGCGCTGCTGTTGCAAAAGTGCTTGCATCGGCAGGTTCATCCTGAGAGCCTCTCAAATCAAATGATCAAGAATAATGTGGAGAAAAATGCTGAGGTCTGCAAGACTTTACACACACACACAATCACGCACACACACATGCACACATGCAGAGAAAAACACACACCCACATGCAGAAACACACAACAACCGCAAACACACACACAGATTCACACAGCTGCACAGCTGGGCTTGTGTGTATGTCTGTATGAATTTATTTTAGTTGGGTTTTTGGCTCCTTTGTTTCAACATTTTCTCCTCTTTTACCATCATCCTTTTTTCCTTCACCTTTTCCTACAGTTTTATTCTTTTTTTTCAACCTTACTCACGGTACCTACAATGTCTGCAGTATATAATCCTGATCACTTTGTAAGCTCTAACTGTCAACTCATTCGTTTTATCATGGAATCTGTCATAGCTTGTGTGACAAATCCACATCACTTCAGCTGCCATTTATGAGAAGGGAGTGTAGATGTTTGTTGTGTTTTTTTTTCTAATTTTATTTTTAATTTTTTTTTCTAGCATTTTACCCAACACATTTTACATATTGCAGCTCAAACTGGGAACTGATTTGATGCTTCAGTTTAAGTGCATAAATGATAGACAATATAATTACACATACATTCTTTTAGAAACAAACACATTTCTGAATTTTTTTTGTACTTTAATGAAATACTTTAGTTTTGACATGGTTAATGTTACATCAGTTAAAATGTTATATTCAATTATCTCTTGATACAAAATGATTTCAATTTAGCTTATAGTGTGAACTTCTTCACAGCATTAATTTGATTTTTTTTACTGCCTGAAGACAATAAACTCAGAATAAATAAAACCAAAAAAAATATTTTCAAGCTCTGTAATTTGTGTGTTTTATGTTTAAATTGGAAGATTAAAAAAGATTGAAGAAAAGCCTCTCTTTTTTGTCATAAGTAATTAAATTTAAACATTTAACAGAAAACATTGTGTTAGTCAGAGAGCTTACTGTTTAAAGCACCAAGACTGGGTGCAAGTGTGTGTTTGTATGTTGTGTGTATGAATTTTTTTTTTCTGTGTCAATGACTAGCAAAGTCCAGCGTTGTGGAAGCAGTATAACAAATAGGACCTGTCAGCCCAAAGGGAGGAGAGGGAAAGAGACTGCACTAATGATTGATTACTACTGAGGAGAGAGGGAGAGAGAGAGGGAGACTCACACTGAACAGAGGTGCTGATGTCAACGCTTTGTCCCACTAGACTGAAGCAGATCTACAGCGTGTGTTTGGATGCTGGTGTTAGGAGGAGAAATAATTAGAAGGAACTAACATAAACACATTAGACCACAGACACACACAAACAGGCACAGCACAGGCAAGAAACAAGACAGAAATTAAGGCAACATATTTAAAGGGTAGCAAACAGGGGCAAAGAGGGGAAAAAAATGTTGTTCAGGCTACACATTTGCCTTAAATTACTGCAGGCATATCTTTAGTATCCCATTAAGTAAAATGTTAGTCATTACAGGAAGAACACACACTTTGTGTATCTGGCTCTATGTGCTCTGTTGTTCAGTGTATTTTAATGGCCAATGGAAAGATAATGTAGCTGTGATAGTGGATAGTTGTAAGCTTGCTAACAATAATGCTGTTATTTCAATACTGCTTTGCTATAAACTTACTGAGTTATGCCATGGTGGGTGAAACTTAACACCTGCATATTCACAGAGTGGCTTTTATGTAAAACCTATGTGCGGAATATGTTTTCTTTTCACTGACAGTATCTCAACAGTCGTACAAAAATTAGAAAGAACCACAAAAAATTAAGTTAAATGAAAACAGTATGCAAGTTGAAAGAAAAAGAAAAAAATTCTAAATGTTTGGTATGACATGGCTTTGTACCATTGCACTGATTTAATTGTTGCTGTGGAAATGTAAATTATTATTTATTCAATGATACCAAATATGGATAAAGTGTTGTTTTTAATCAAAAATTAAACTTTTATAGTTTTTACGCTTGTTATACTTATGGAAATATCCATGAAAGAGCTTAATTTTCAGGTTAGAGAGAAAAAGTTATCAAGACAAAAATCAGGCATCACAAAAAGTGACCAGTAATAGTAAGCAAAGGTTACTGTGTTATTACTAGTAAAATGCATAAAAGAGCTGTAAGTCCAGCACAAAAGCTTAATGATCATTAGTAAAAGTCTTCATTTTCACAGGCAAACAGTGCAGTTTGTGTGTGAAAGCAAAAGAAAGTACAACATAATAAAGATGGCACAAAAAAGGAGGATGTAATGTTGCAAAGAATCAGTAAATAAGCAGTGGTGTGAAACAAATATAAATCTTTCAATGAATATGACATTGTGGTCCAAATAGAACAACACATCTGCAGTAGGGAACACCACGCCCAGCTAATTACCTAATTAGCTCTGTCTATATATGCAAATGAGGGTACACTAATTTACATGGATACATAGCAGATGGAAAAGTTGGTCTCTGTATCTGCATTTCCTCATTTTTCTTTTTTTTGACATTTTTTACACCAGAGCTCGTGTTAAGACACAGCGTTCATTACCTTGTGTTTGTGTTTGTGTGTGTGTGTTTGTGTTTATTTTAGTTATGTATTGTACAATAAAGGCTTGGCTTTGTACAAGCCAATCAATCAGACCGAAGACAGTAAATATACACATGCACACACTTGATGAGCGAAATCAATCAGTGAAGGAGATAGTCCGAGTCGGTCACTCTCTCTCTTTGTGTGTGTTTGTCTGTCTATGTCTCTCGCTCTCTGTTCACTGTGATAAGTGGGTTAAGCTCCTCTGGGTTAATTAGACTGTTTCAGATGTGACTAATTTGCTGGCTGCAGGCACCACAATATGCTAAATACCCTGCAAGTGTATGTATGTGTGTGTGTATCTATGGGCAGGGCAGGGCATCCTTCATTTGACATGTGTACATAAGATAGCACATTATTAAGCTGTAAGCTCTGCATTGTTTAATATTAATGTCTTTATCCTCATCTCCCTTATTTGAGTCTATCATTGTACTTTATCATTTTAGTTCTATTTCAACATTACACAGCAGACTATTTACAATTTTTGAGTTCAATTTCAACCTCTGCCATTCAGAGTGAGGTTAAGAGCCTCTTCCCATTTAGAATATAGGTAATATTAAGATCCAATAGAGATATGATTTCACAAGTTATATATCATGAAAGTGTGCTATATTTGTACTTTACAGAAATATTTCCATTTTCAGTTATTTCATGACTTTTACTCCTCTTCATTTATCTGACAACTTATTGGTAAAAAAGTTAAATTATGATACATTGCTATAGACCAAACTGCTTATAATATATGTCAGAACCTTTTCAGTCAGTATTTCACCACTGCACAGAGTTAGAGAAACACTAAAATCTCTTTTAGTGGCAAGTAGCAACTATCCTTGAAATTTGTACAATGTTTCACAGGTTTTTGCTACTTAAGGGCAGAAAAGTGTAGTTTGTCTTGTTAGTGTGTTCAGTTGCAGTTTGTAGACACCACATTTAATGTTGGCACCTCCTCCTCTGCTTGACAGCTCTACTTGGATGTGGGCTTAAAGAGCACCTATCAAGTCTTTCTGTATTCGCAGTCATATAAATGGAGATGCAGTGTTGGATGTTTACATTAAAAATGGCAAAAGTTTCAAATAATGAAAAAAAGCAGCAAAAGTGATTCCTGTGAGCAAAACACTCTGCTTTCAGACTGCTCTAAAAAAGTTTCCAATCAACTTTGGTCATCTGCTCTATTTTGTTCCAACCAGGTCTGTCATCTGGATCATATTTTATTTATTAATTTATTATTATTATTATTTATTCACTTATATATTGGTTTTCCCTCTGAAGTACTCTGGCTGCTCTATTGTGACAGTGATTTCCAAGGTTTCCTGACGGACAAATAGCTTCATTTGTTGCTAAAAGATCTAACTTATGCCATTTGGTATGTTACTTGCTGTTAGCTAGTTAGCTCAGGTAGTCATGCAGCTATTACAACTGTTAGCCAAGAGCCCCTGCTTGACCCCAAACCCTGGGTTTAACAACCTCTTCCTATTGCTGCTTGAAAGCCCCTGTGCTGGAAAAAGTAAATAAATATACCGGTCCACCTGTAACTGCTCAGCTAATAAGCAGGAATAGATGAGCAACAAGTAAAACTGTCAGTCTATCAGGACTCTTTGTATATCAACAAGCTATTTCTTCGTAAAATGTGATTTTGTTTCCCATTAAATCAAAATGTAAATTAGGATGTTTCTTTTTAAACAGTAATCATTGGAGCCTAACCTTATTAAGAGGATGTTGTTGCACTCATGTTGCTCTCATATTTGTGGGCTCTGCTCTTTCTAGTAGTTTGTTCATTTAGAAGAAAGTGGCATATTTTATTTATTTTAACATTGATGTCACATGTAGAAATGCATTTTTGTTGATCATTTTTACATGCAGAAAAATGATTGTTTTCGATAAATATATGAGATTTTAAAAATTTATTTCCTGTTTTCTCCATAATTTTCTCCATGATGTTCTTCTTTAGTTCTATCTCTGTTCTCCCTCTCTCTGGTTGAGTGCCGATATAGGGGGCCAAGTAAAACAGTTTTCTGAGCAATGCATGCACTTTTCAATATGTCATTTTGAAGGCTCTGAAACACACACACACACGCACTCACACACACAAAAACACATGCACTCACACTTGCATGCACGCACTCATTTATTCTTTTCAAAGATCATCAATATTCTAAGAAACTGTATTATTAACAATAAAAGAACATAAGTGTTACAGTGAGAAGCATTTTGTTGGCAGTTGAAAACAGGATGAAAACAAAGGCTTAAAGATTAATACTGAGTTTGTTTTTATGTTTGCTCTCTGCTGGACTGCTGAATGGCTCTTTAAAGGTAAGACCAACACACTTTCTTCATATTTTCCCCTGTCTGCATGTTTATCTCATCACTGACTTCTTGACTGACTGACTCATAAATAAGAAGGTTTGAGTAAAGTAAACTAATTTGAGGACAAATGGGGATCATGATCATGATCATCATAAGCCAGACTGACTTGTTAAAAAGCTGTAGCTTGGTTTGAAGTTACAAAAATTCCTTCTTTAATAGTTCGGCTTTGAAGCACTCTGTTGATCTAATTTTAATTTTGTGTTTGCTGTAAATATAGTGCAATTATTGTGAAACACAGCCAGCTACAGCCAGCAAATCAAATTATGACTGTACTTGCTAGCATCCCAGTGTGATTGTTTAGTAAAGGTACACACATCACCCTTTAATTCACTCCTTTCATTAACTTTAATTGAAGCCCATGACTGATGAATGTGCGTATGTGTGTATTAATGCTGTCTCATTGTGGCGCTGTTAGACTCAGCAACTCCATCCCCAAGAAAGGAACCTTTCATACTTTTAACTTTCATAAACCTAGTTTGCATCAGCAAATAATTTTGTGAAAAATGTAATGTTGCTTAAAATATATATTTAACGTGATGACAGTCATTAACATATCTGGAAGTTAAAATAAAGTTAAATAGTTTTGAAAAATAAGAAAAAGTACTGGAAAAATAAATTAAACACACCCCTTTAAGCACTGTTTAAGGAGTAAGAATGTGCTTGAACACTGTTAAATGCCTAAAGTTTAGAAACACCACATTGACCCGCTTGCTCAAACAAAATTTAACATAATGAAACATTGAAACATATTTTGTCTGTCATTTTACTTTGAAAAATATTTTTGCAAGAAACATCTGCCTGCCAAAAAACCCACAGCACTTGACATCAGACAGTCAGCTCCTGAAGAAGTTGACATTAGCAATCAGTGACTGAGAAAGGTGAGGTTCCCTCCAGCATAGATCAGTCTGTGTACAGGTCTGTGCAATACAAGCTTGGGTTATTGCTGGTTGTGGGTTTTTGCAGGCAGCTAACCCTGCTTTCCAGCACTGCACATCAGCACTAAATCTTTTAGTTGCACTGAGTAATGGACCATGCTGGCCTACTTTCATCCCTTTAAAAACCACTATCTCCTTCTAATCTTAACCAAAGTGTTTTCGTTACCTCAACCTCACAGACATGACTCAAGTTTGGAACTTTGGCCTCCAGAGTCAAAGCCTGCTGCTTTGACTCTGGAGCCCCAAACCCCAGTGAAACTACCTCACTGCTACTTCTAAGGTTCAAAAATATTATTCTTTGGTCAAACAAGAAAAAAAACAAAACATTTTCTGTGAAAATAATCCTGACTTTTCATATTTGAGAAAAATTTAGTTGTATGGTACAGCACAATGATGGTTTTAAATGAAATGAGAAATCTTTATTTTATCTTTATGTCATGGTATGTTATGGCAAGACCATGAACTGATCTCATGTGCTGATACATTCTGCGATTGCCCTGCTCATTATTTAAAAAGTTCCTATAGACAAGTCCCACCACTCAGCGGCCATCTTGGTAACACCTCTGGACAGTTATTTTGGGTTAACAAGATCAGGACCTATCTAAATGAATGGGGAGGTAAATATAGCTGCACTCTTAATTGTCATCCAGATATAAAAATTGTGTATAAAGATTCATTAGTGAAATCTTACATGAACTGCTAAAAAAGTTGTGTGTCTTTGCCCTAAAACACTTTTTTTCTTCCATAAACTATACCTCTACTACTCATGTGCGTGATTTTTATGACAAAAACTTTATGGTTGAATCCAGACAGAGCTGTTGAGAGAGACTGTGTGCCATCATCAACGTATATGCAGGAATGCTTTGCTAATCTTAATGCTACGTTGTTGTTTCAGTGGTGTTTACTGTGCCTACAGCAGGATGATAAACACTTCATTTTCAGGCTGGTAGTTGAACCAAACTGTTGCAAAGCTCTACTCTGCACATCCATTAGCGCCGATACACGATTGGACCATCAAGTTGTCAGTTCAGCTGTCATGGAGAAAATGATTGGTCACAAGTAGAAGGGGGCAGGATATGTACATATGACTGCCATCTGTGATGTAATGAATTTCCCATTCCAAATGAATTGAGTAGTGCGTCTCTCCTTACTCTATAGTCTCTGTTATTTATTTATTGCTCACATATGAAGCATGACATCATAACCTGTTTGGGGTTGAGAGTGGTGGATTTCAGTAAAGGCCAAAGAGACTTGATCTGTTAACTGTGTCAGCCTGAACCTGATTCAAACCTCAGTGTGAATATTTTGGGACAGATAGTAGAGACCCTGAGTAAAACAAATGCCCATGCTGCACTGACAGGCTCTGTGTGGAGAAGTACTTCTGTCCGTACAGACGATTTTTTTCCTCTTATTTTACAGAGACAGAACTTGAAGAGGACTGAGATGCAAAATTGAGAACCAGCTCAGGAATTAACACAATCCTTTTTTTTTCTTTTTTTTGGAACACAGATTAGTCTGTGGTGTTGCATGATGGAGCACACTAATGCTGCCAGCAAAAGCCTGCAGTAACCACACTGACAGGTTAACTTACTGACTTCCTCCAGTCTAGTCTTTCCTTTAGCATTGCTCTAAATGTATAAGTGCGTGTGAGGGTGTGTGTGCGTGTGCGTGTCTGGGTGTGCATGGTAACATTAGCCTCTGCACTGGCCACATTATCCTGCAGAGAATCTGTCACTCCCCATTTCGTTTAACATGATGCTGTGGGGGCCTCCCCCTCTCTTTCTGTCTCTCTCTCTCTCATACACATACACACACACACACACACACACACAAACTCATCTACACACACCCACTACACACACCCACACCCACACACACATACACAAAGCAGGTCTTTAAATTGATCTGTGTCATTTTCATTTGATTAAATTGGATTGTTGTATTTTCAAATTGGGACTGCTTTGTGTGTGTGTTTGAGAGAGAGACAGAAATTAAATAAAACAGTGGTTGTATCTTACAGTTAGGCCTCAGGGTAATGCGTAGTAGTTAGCATGTTCTTATGTCTATGAAGCTGTAATGATATTGCACTATGTTCATGTCTCATGCAAGCATGAAATGCAAAATTCTGATAAAGCAATGCAAAATTCTGATCAGAAAAAAATAAATATGGAGGAGGGGTGCAGCTGTAAAAAGGTTGGTAGGTTGTACTGATGTTTCCCAAATTAAGTTATAAAATGTTGATTTTTTTCTTTGCACAATATGAAACACCTGCAGTCTTATTACTGAGCAAGGAATGATGCGTGTTTCACTTATAGTCTCTGATTTAAGAGAAGACCTGTGTCATTTTATACAGTCATGGCACAGCAGCAGCAGCTTCATTAATTATGCATATCTCCCAACACAGTGACAGACTCTAAAGGTAATTAATGTTGCGTGTCAGACTGGAGCGCATTTACTCAGATTTCAAGTTGAACCATCAAATCATCTGGAATAATGCGGCTCAGGGCGCAGGATACTGTCAGGGCATGTGGGAGCATGATTATAAATGATAAAAATAAACAAAAATACACTGATACAAGCAGATTGCAAAAGCAGAAAAACCATCCATATCATTTGTGGATTTTATTTGTTTATGTTACCTTCTTAACCAGCCATAAGGAACAAGCTCCATGGCAGGGTCACATACTTCATACCAAAATCCTCCACAGCTTTTATCACAACTAGCAAAGTTGGAAAGCCTTTGCTATTCTAAGATGCCCTGCTCAAGTCACTTTGCAAAGTGTCCAGAAATACATTAAATTTTTTATTTGACATTAATTCTATTCATTATAAACAAAACAAAACAAAAAAATGAATGACTGTAGTTGCATTTTCTCTCTCCTCCTCACAGAGAGTTTCTAGATCTATCAACCATAGTCCTCATGCTCTGACTACCTCTGCTACTTATGTTAAGTTTTCAGGGACAGAGAGCTGTGTGCATCAAGACAGCTAGCTAGAGGAAACATCTGAGAAATTCAGCCATAGTGTCAGTTTTGTGTTTAAAACTCACTCAGAGGCTCAAGTAGCAGATAAGTGAGTAGCAGACAGAATGGTAAGTAGAGTGAGCATCTTTTGTTCATGCTGTTTGTTAGCTTGTTAGCTTGTTAGCTTCCAACTTAGAGTGGCTAACACATTGTAGTGGTAATGCTAATGCCAACTGTAAATATCTGCACGCCTGCTCTGCGCTGCGCCGAGTTTTTCAGATTTCTTTTGCCAACAACTGGCTTTAAATTTGTGAGACACTAAATCTAGCTTGTCAGGTTATGTTTGAATTTACGATTTTAGGTAAGTTCACAGACATTTCCCTTTTTAGCTGAGAAATGTAATAACACCTGTCTATAAATGTATAAATGTATTCTTAGGGTGTGGTCTAGACATGTTCTATATGTAAAGTGTCTTGAGACAACTTTGTTGTGATTTGACGCTATATAAATAAAATTGAATTGATTTGAATTGAATTAATGACACTTTCCCTAACCCAATTTTGCTTGGTATTAATAAGTTTTAGCTTTGTCTGTTGTGTCTTGCTAGCATGAAATAAGCCACTGTAACCTGTGTTCACATTGTTGTAGCCTTAGATGCACTAAAGCTCCTTCAACTGGAATTGCATATAAGTGAAAAAGACAGCATCCTGACTAATAGTTCATGTGTTGCCATAGGGTTAGGGTCCATTATATCTTTGCAGCTACACAAATTTTAAAATCACACACTCACTTTTTTTCTTTTTTCTTTCTGTGTGTGTGTGTGTGTGTGCGTGTGTGTGTGTGTGTGTGGGTGTGAGGCAGTTTAGACCACTTTGATATTATGCTCAGGCTGGATGGCGGCCAAAAAACAGAAAGTGGACATTAGGAACTATAAAAAGTCAAAGTGAAAGTAACTTAAAGGTTTTTTTTCTCAATTGCTTATATGCTGAGACAATAGTTGTGGACTGCATGCATTAATGGGGTATTTTGTCATGGGAGCGAAACAGCACAATTGTGTAGTAGCTCAGACAGAGAAGGAGAGGCAGGTGAGGAGTCAGGGTCACAAATGAGGTGGAATAATGACTCAGTGATGAGTGAATAGTAAGATGTAGGCTTGTGACAAATGTTGGGCTGATAGCTTTCTGTTTAAAAATGGTTCTGATTAGTGTTTGAAAGGAGAACTTAAATTAAGGCATCTTGTCCCATTGTTCATATAGAATGCATTAATATATTATTTTGTCAGGTGACAGTAGACTGTGTGGTTTACATTTTCAAAACATGTAACAATGGTCTCATGATCTATTGATTGGCCTCATTTTATAATGTTGACAACTTAAAGGTTCTTGATCACATTAAACTGCAGACAGAACTCTGTCATAAATGCCAAAAGCTCCTAGGGTGGCCTGTGTGAACCAATGTCAAATCAAATTCCTCTCCCTGTTTGACAACATATGTGTTCAAAACCAAATGTAACTATGTCTTTCAGATTTGTTGAGAACCTTCTATAGGGTCTGTACCTGTGATAATGGCAGCTGTTAAATGGATGGTACTTATAAAGCACTTTTCTGATCTTTTGACCATTCAAAGCACTTTACAACACAAGTTAGCATTCACCCATTAACACACACATTCACACACTAATGCCGGATGGCTTCACTACAAAGTGCCAACCTCCTCACCAGAAACTCAGGCACACACATTCAAACACCGCTGGCACAACGACTGGGAGCAACTTTGGGCTCAGTATCTTACCTAAGGATACTTTGACATGAAGACTGGAGTAACAGGGGATCCAACCACTGACCTTCGGATAAGACCCGCTCTGCCTCCTGAAGTACAGCTGTTAGCATGTAAACTGTTTCTGCTAGATGATGAATAGTTGGTGTTACCACCCTTGTTTTGCAAACTAGCTAACCAACTACATGGCAAGCATGTCACATCTTCCATTGCACAAGATTCAAAAATTACCAAGCATGATAACCAGTAACAATTCAGGACTTTGCCAAAAATATCCAGCTCTGTAGAATGTCTGTGAAGGTTCTCAGTCATCCAGGTCATGGTATTCGTAGCAAAGTTAGTCTTAGGCAACTGACTGGACTCTACCAAGTCCAGTTGCCTAAGACTAACTTTGCTACGAGCTCTGTAGAATGTAGTGAGTGTGTTTCTCTTGTCCCTTACTGTTTGTATGAAGAAGAGGTAACTGCACTGAGTCTGGCATGTAAGACCAACCATGAGCTTGACTGTTTGGTATGGCCTGCTGGCTCAACTGCTCCTCTACCATCCCCCACTCAGTGTACACACCACATCCATTTCTTTGTGTTCATCTCAGAAGCAGTAAAACACCACAGGACTTGTCAGCCACCAGAATTTGATTTGATTAGATTTCTCCCACATAGGTCCCCTTGTAATAACACTGTAAGAATGTGAAACAGACCAAAGAAATTGCAACATTATTTTGTTTTCTTTGTTTTAATTTAGTTTAGTTTTTTATCTGGTATGGATCTAAAGAAATAAAACTACATGTGTGAAAGTGCCCCAGGACACAAATCTGATTCTGGTTCAGTGGATCAAATGAGAAGTAAGCTTCAACACAGATAACAATAAAGAGATAAGGGAGCATTATTGAGGCACGCACTCACACACAGAATGACAGTGTCATTGGGAGAGCTTAAAGCCCTTTGACCTCCTAATCCTTTCTTTTTATGTGGGACTTCTTAATAGTTGTCTTATTTGATTTCTCTATTTTTAAAAAGTTTTTAAAAACATGATTGCATCTGTCATTTGTTCAAACATCTAAAGCAAGTTTAGGTAAGGACTGTTAGCTAGGTGTTGTAGAGTCATAAAACTTATGCGCAAGAGGTTAAGGTAGGTATATGTATCTTCATATAACTTGGACTTGAGAAAATGCTTATTTTTTCTTGTTTTCCATTAATAACAGCCTTTAAAAAAACTTTAAAAAAGACAAAAAAAATGAGGCAAAATAAACATTTCCATCTCTAGCTTCAAGATACATGATTATTTTAATCATTTTTTACAAATCAAGGTTAAATAATGAAAATCAGTTTGCAGTCCTTTATAACTGACTAAAATAAAACTCTGTATATCTGAGTGTAAAGGACAAATTATAAGTCTCATGGCTTAAGAATAAAAGCTGTTTAGTGTGGTGGATGACAGCGGATACTTTTGTATCTCCTGCCAGTTGGTAGCAAGGGAGGCAGACTGGGGTGGGTATTGTCTTTATATATCCTTTGGGCTCTGTGCAGGCACCTCATCTTGCCAATATCAATGAAGCTTGTTAATTGGGCACCAGTGATGTTCTGGGTGGTTTTAATTGTTCACTGTGGAGCCCTTCTGTCATGCACATCCAATGCTAGATGTCGTGTTAGTCATGTTGTCGCGTTGGTTAGAGTACTTTCTAGCCCTTCTCTGTAGAAGTAGTTTCATTTTATGTCATAGAAATGTATGCGCAGCTGTTTTTTAATTTTCTTGTCCACTGCAATTCAGACTTTCTAAAGCCAGGCCTGGCTGTGGCTCAGGAGGTAGAGCAGGTCATCTCCTTATCATAAGGTTGGTGGTTTGATCCAGGCTGTGGTACATGTTAAAGAGTGGTTGGGCGAGATACTGAACCCTAAATTGCTACTGATGGCACTTTCACTGGTGTGTGAATGTGTGTATGAGTTCCTGATAAGCAGGTTGGCGCAGTTTCAAGAAGCCTCTTGCCATTAGTGTGTGAATGTGTGTGAATAGGTGAATACTGAGTTGTGTTGCAAAAGCGTTTTTAGCTGTTGAAAGACTAGAAAAGCCCCATATAAATGCAGGCCATTTACCATATCTTAAAGTATACATGAGTTGTGGTTTACAGAATATATGTACATATGAATATTTTGGTGTTTTGATTAACATAAATTAATTGGGAATGAACCCTTTCATAGGCTCCAAAGTCAAGTAATAAAGCCAGCTCCAGGCCCTTATCAGAGCAGATGATTTATGTGTTTCATATTATCAAACAAATTTTCAAGTACACTGGTAAGAACCATATGATGCACTGTAAACCAAGAGGTCATCATGCAGCTCTTGGGGGCTGGGGCAGTTGTAATCTACACTTGATCCTGCTTTGAAAAAATGATGATTTGCTTTTTCCCATACACACATATATATGTGTGTATGTTTGTGTGTGTGTATGTGAAAGTGGTTTGTGGGGCTGATTACATGGGGACGCTGGACTTAATGACAGCTAATTGGAGTAAGCAGAGAGTTCTTGTTGTTGTTGTTGTTTTTGGCAGCTTGCTTACATTGATGAATGGCTCTAATGACGATAATGACATTTGCATTGTAAATCATGGGGATAATAGTTGTTCTAATATGATGGTCCTATTTAGCCTGATAGGGTAAAAAGACCACCAAAATACACTCTAGTTTAGCACAACATAAACATAAACAACTCGTGTTGTAATGTTAATGAAATGCTGAAAGTTGTAATATACTAAATGATATATCAAAGAATGCAAAGTATATATCTAAATATATCTAAAATCTAAAGGGCTAAGTTCAGCAATCTCCAACAGACATAGAGCATATGTTGGGAATAATAAGTATTTGTAGCTTTGGCAATCAATTTTATCAGTTATGACAACATTTTACCCATGCAGAAATCTCTGAATGCAGCAACAGTATCTGCCAAGACAGGAAACACACGCAACTGGTCGATCAGACATGCAAAAGCAAGTAGCTTGATGCTCAGCTATGCAGCTGTGCAAACAACTGTAGGGGGAAACCTGGGCTGCACCTGCCACTGAAGGGAGTGTCATTAATGTCCAGGTAACATAAATTTGAAACTAAATTGAGTGAATATGATCCATGCAGGGAAAATGAATTAATTCGATTAAATTAATCTTTGTTTCACTCAAATTTAACTTGACTCCTTTTTATTAGTTGTTTCAGCTCTGACAGATAAAAAAAAGATATTGTAGGAAATGTGAACTATTTTATGGTGTCTGAAGGGGTCATGAGATGAAAAGTTTGAAAACTACTCAATGAACATTTGTACCATTTAATGTTCCAACAGCCAATTTGTAAGTATATTATATCTTCACAGAATTGTTTCTATCTTTATCTCTTTCATTTCACGTCGAAGTCTCTCTAACAACACTGCCACCCTGTCATTTTGCTAATGTTATGCTAATTGTATGCTGATGACCCATTGTCAGTATTATCAGCAGCTAAAGCTAGGTGAGTTACATAATGAGACATTATCTGAATTACTTAACAGACACTATTGAATTACAGACAGTATTTCTGATGAGGACTCCTCATGTGTAGTTTAAACTAAGTTCTTTCAGGATACCGTTGTGTTTTCTCCTGCTTTGCTTGAAAAAGTCCACTGCTGGCTGATCTCTGTGTGTAGCTGGCATGTGCTGCTTGAGATTTCTAACTGTCAACACTTGATGTCTAGCTGATGAACAGCTGCATTTTTAAGCTGAGGATGCTGCCAAATTATCACCATCTTTTGGAAGATGTTTTTGTAATTTTTCAAGGTCTAAATTTATGAGCTTGTTAGCTTGTCAGTGTTATGTCTGGCTGCTGAGACTGGAGTTTTGGATATCAGATATTCATACCAGCACCTAAACCCACCACAGACAAACATAAATATTTACACGTGCCATATGAGACATTTTAGAACCAATTACAGCGCAATTACTTTAAGGAGGTCAAATCAGTGTCTAGTTTAAACCCCACTTTGGAAAACAAGATGGCAAGCTAGACTGCATAGCAGAGCAGTGAATTTGGACTGAAAGACAGTAAACTGTTCTCATACTGGGAGTTAAAAACAGGCCTCCTGAGTGACAAACAGATATCCCAATGGTTTGATCTGAAAAGAGTGTAACCACATTTTTTTAGCCACTCTTGAAAATATCATGTCGGTTTTAAAGAATTAACAAAAAATCATACTAAAATGTTACAAATGGAAACTTTAAAGCTGCACATGTTTTTTTTTGTCTTTCACTCAAGACTATTACAATTTTAAGTGTACAAGAGCTTTCAGAACTGAAATAGAGTGTAACTGCCTTTGCTTAAAGGTACTACAGGATGCATATGCCTTAATCTTACATGTCTTTTCTCTTGGCTTTATAAACAGGTAACATTTGTTTTTTTTTTACCTGTGGAGTGCTTTGCATGTCCATAAATCAGTTTTAAAATTCTAAAGAAAGATGCTACTTCAACTTCATCAGATCCTGTTTTGTAATACTCAGAGTGAGACTTCAGTACCAGAGAAATACAGAAGACTGTTGTGTGCACAGTGTGAACAGAAGCTGTCAGCACCTACAAGTTAGAACCTCTAAACTAAACTGAAAATTTCCGGTCAGCAATAATTGAGAAAATGGAACATATCAGCCTTTGTACGGTCATCTGCCACCTCAGTCTCAGGGGCTCACCCAAGATAGTTAAAGGTTCATGTAGAAAACACATGGGGATGGTTTCTTCTCTTAAGGTAAGTGGAATGCTAAATGTAAACCTGGCAGAGAGAGATGACTGCACAGAGGCTGACAGTGGTGATTTTAGCATCTGTTGGGGACCTGGGCAAAAACTTCAAGTAGTCCCCTACAAGTTTTCATCACTTTTATGTTATAAAAAATGTGACAACAAGAAAAGATACATAAAATCTGAACTATTATTTTTAATTTAAATGTTAATAAAAATATAAATATTTAGAGGATAAAAAACTTGCAATTTTCAAAATATAAGTGTGATGAGAATCTGGTAAAAGATGTCCTTGAAGAATGAGGTGGTCAGACGAAGACAGATGTTTTATGCTGAAGCATTCATTGCAGATCTTGATACATCAAGGAGAGAAGTGCTTAGCATTCTCAAACATCAACCAGCGATCAAGAGTAATGCCGTTGCCAATCTGGGACTCTCCTCTGTGAAAGGCTTATTTAAATACCCACTCCTGCCATTGATTTAGGCCCTAAAATGTCTTTTCTGTCAATCAAAATTGTGTATTTGGACATTTTTTCCTGAAAAGAAATTAATTCATATCTTAAAATTGGTTAAGCATCACATTGGCCTCATTAAGTATGCACTGAACTATTACAATTCATGAGGTCCCCACCATGGCTACACCCACAGCCTGCAACCACTCCATCTCACCCCTCCACTTCTCTTACCTTCCATTCTCCAAATCATCTTGTGAGCTACTTAATGTACACAATGGCCAGAGGCGATACTGGCAAAATTCTAGTCACGGTCACCATGCCTACCTCCTCAGTGTATTGGACTTTTCATTAAACAGATAAATCTAGATGTAAACAAACAGTGATGCTCTAAAGTTAAAGCCCAGTCCTCAATTATTGCTCAGTCCTCATTAAATGTTCAACTCTTTTTACTAGGTTAGTTTCACATTGAGAAAAGTAAGCTTTACTGTATTGTATTACTTATTGTACTACTTTAAGTATAATTTTGCATACGTTCACAATTGTGAGCACTTTAAGTACAAGTTGGGTTTGTACTGCATACAGTGCCTGAAAATACATTTCAATGAAAGTCTATCAGATCTTTTTTTAAAAAACATAATTATACAACACTATACAGATAGAAATAATGGAACCTGTGTACAATTAAAACTATGCACATGAATGCTTTGTGTAGCACTAAAAACTATAAGGGGAGATGAAAATCAGAAGTGCCTTTAAAAATCCCTGAAGAATATGTATTCTTTTAGGGATATTGTGTAAATATTATGAACATGCAAAAAAATATATACAATTGAGTCTGTAGTATTTATATAAACAAACAACCATGCAATCGTTTTTGAGTCACACGCAAGCCTGGACTTAATATTTCTACTGCCACATGGTCACATGTGCATTAGGATAGTGAAGATTTTAGGGCTAAATAATAATGTTTTCACAGAGGCTGCATGCGAGACAAGCTGCTAGAACATTCTACACACATTCTCAGAGTCTATTTGAAGAACTGTATTCCAAATTATATGGTTTTGTTTCCATGTCAACTCATTTTAAAAAAAACAGGGAGGCTTTTGTGTGTTTGTGTGTGTATGCATGTGTGAGTGTGTGTGTGTGTGTTTGTGCGCGCTCTTGTCCTGACATGCATTATTTACAGCCTGCCTGCGCTGCTTGGGAACCCTGCTATTTTCTGTGGGTGTTAAGCTTGCACAGAGGGTGCAGCTCAGCTCTGTTCATCATAGCTGTTGCATAACATTTCCAGTCCCGTGTGAATTTGGGGCTGTGGCTGTGCAGAGCTAAAACTGCTGGCTCTCTGTTGCAACACAAATCCTTCCGAAGTCTGTTCATACACTGAGGCTATGAGATATACACTGTGTGTGTGTACATGTGTTACTACATAAAAAAAAGAAGAAAAAAAAATTTCCAAGTTTTTTTCTTGTTGTAGTTTTTGGAAAATTTCTAGTTAATCATTTTTGTATTTTCATTATAACAAATGCAGCAAAATATAACATAACATAATACACATGCCATAATAAGGACTGTTACATCCTGCATATAGCACAAACAGTACCTGCACACCATGTCTCCCTCCCACACAGAGAATAGTCCTCCAGCATTACTGCAGGCCAACATTTCTGCATTATTTCATTGTAAGTGTGATGGCATATTGAAGCCAATTTTAAGAACTCAGTAGTAGTGAAACTTGATGTTGATATACAGAGTCAAGGCAAGCTGTGTTCATAATAGTTTATTTATTTGGGAAGATTTTTAGAGCCACTGATGCCCATGTATGTTGTGTTTCCTTAGATGGTGGCTGTGTTGCCTAAGCTCCACTTTTGATCTAGGTATTATCCATGGATTTTATTACAAATAGTGGAAGTGGCCACCATGATGTTTCCAACCTATAAAATTTCCCATCTTTTCATTTCAAAGGGTATGTTTTTTACTGTGTTGGCATGGCTCACTTGGTTGTACAAAGCATTTGTTCTTTTTGTCATTTTCAAAATCGGATAAAATTAAGCTGTAATTTGTTGCTATAATATACAATTTAGTTTGTGCAGCACTTCGAGGGTGTTGTAGATTCTGTACAGTTCAAGAGTTATCCTTTTGTCAACCGTGGTTACATGGACAAACCTCTTAATACAAAGTCTAATTAAATCAGTTCATAAAATTATGATGAATCAGTGCACTCTCTGTTTAAACAACTTTACTTAAAAAAAACTTGTTGGAGGGGAGATCACTGAAATGTAACATTTATCTTCACATTTACCATTTTAAGCACAAGTCAGCACCATGAGGATAGACTGTTAGAAAGTTTTGGCATGTCCTCATTTCCATGTTTCCTTGAGTTTGACCTCTTTATATAACAGTAATTTTGTTTTACACTGCATTCCAATGTGACAGTTCAAATCAAATATAAAAGCCTCTGGCTGTGGACTTGGTTTAACCACATCATACAGTCTAGCTAGTCTTACGCCTTTGTTACCTTAGTGACACACCTGCTGTATACACATCTATTTGCAAGTTCCATTGTAATCATTATTTGTTATTTACCAGTGGGCCTTAAACCTGAATACACATCAGATGCAGACAGACAGTCTCTGTTATCTTTCCTTAGTGAACTTTTACACTCCTAATACTCTGCCATGTCTCTTTCAGCACTAAGCAGTACCATATACTTATATCTTAAAATACTCAGCAGACTTTAAGATTTAAGTAGATGCTCAATTTCATGCTGTTAGACTGTAATACCAATGCCTCGAATGAGGCAGAAGACTGTGATGAATTGTAGGTTACACCTAGCTCTGAAGTCTGCTTCAAAGCAGCATTAGGACATAGCATATGTGTGAAGGCATAATACACACTTGGGACACACCTGGCCTGTCGTCATGTAAATGTACACTTAAGTGCTTAAGAGTATTACTGTGGGTATTTGGACAAACCCAGAGAATACCTGACGAGTACATATTACATATATGTAAATACGCACACACATACTTACATATTAAACATGCATGTTGTAGACAAAACCTAAAGTGTGTGCACTACAAAGGCGGCAGCCCCCTACAACCACAAATACACACATACAAACATATTTGGGTTACGCATACACACAGTGTTTCAGTGAAGGAATATCCCTCGTTTGCATGCGAGAGCTGCTGCAGTGGAGAGAAAAGCCTGTTTTTGTAGATTATGGAAATTACTGCATGGAGATGAAGTCTCCAGGTTTGTGTGTGTGTGTGTGTGTGTGTGTGTGTGTGCCTGCGTGTGTGTGTGTGTGCTTTATGGCTGCAGACAAGCTGCAGTGTGTTGACAAAGCAGTTCCCAATGAACCAAGTCCCTGGTTACACAGTGGCTAGCTGACTGTGTGCCAAAATGTCAGCTTTCTTTGTGTTTATGTTAGCACAAAAAAACCTGCTTGTGTGTGTAGGTGTGGGTTTGTATGTGTGCGTGTGAATAATAAATACATATGTTCTTGGTTGCTTGCATAAGTGTCTTCACATGTTTGTGTGAATGTGTACATTGTGTGTAGCATGGATTATGTATAATCGAGAAAAATGCAAATCATGCAATTACAAGCCCCAAAGCCAAGTATTAGAATTAATGCCTGCAGCAGATGTGATGGAAATGAAGTAAATTTGTGATGTGGAATTAGCATACTGTACTGCAGGACAACCCCCACCACACATACAAGCACACACACACACACACACACGCACACACACAAAACAAGCACACATCCACACAAAGGGTTTATTTCCCTTTATCACTTTCATTATATTCCACAGTCTACAAATGTTTTAAACCTTTGCCATATATGTTTTCTTCTTCTTCCTCTTCCTCTTATTATTATACCATGCAGGTCAGCTTTTTATTTTTTTTAACTAGTTGAGTCATTTGAAACTAAAAATCAAGGTTTTTTTCCTGAAGAATCCAACCAAGTTATACTTAATTAAAATAAAAAAAGGATTAGTCTTGGATCTAGAAAGATTCCTTTTTTTAATCCTCATTTATATATTGTCAGGTTGTTCCACTATTTTCATTCATAATCAGTGAAGACTGCTGCCTCTCCAGACTTCTTTGTGTTGTTGGTTAATTTAAAGAAGGAGTGTTGTATTTATATTCTTGTAATATTCTTGAAGCTAGTGTGAGCTGAGACAAAGGGTGTTATTTTTAGGGATGACAATGTCGGTTGTTCAGACAACCACTGTGGTTCAAGTAATGAATATTAGATGGATTGCCCTGCACTCAAAGAGTGAAACACAGAGCTGTGTTTGTCATTCATGGGATTTAGTGGATGTGACATTTAGCAAATCTCTCTTATAAGGTGCAGCCTACTGATACTCCATCCTCAGACTTTTCATTTGGTTCCTATTTGGATGGACCTTGGCTAAGTTCAGTGGTGTAGCAGTGTCTGAAAAATTGGATGTACTATTGATTTAATTCTCCTAATTTATGCCCATCAACCCAATGTAGCATCAAAGGGTCATTTGCAATTCTGATTTCATATATTTTTTTTATGTAGTTTGCCTTATCTTTCCTACATTAACTGTTTCAAAGACCAAATTTGGTACCTTACAGTGTTAGGTAAAGCAGCAGGGCATGCAGAGGAAGACTGATTGTTTAGGCTGGGTTATCTAACATCAGTCTTCGCATGCGCTTCATTCACAACAGACCAGCTCCAGTTTCTAGAGTTTAAACTGAATATCAATCATAATGAAGTTCTAGTACATCTGAGTAAATAAAGATATTAACAGATAAAAACCCAGGTTTTTATTTCCAGATTGTTTCAATGCTTACACATCTCCTGTTTACCTGCAAAGCTAAAGTTTTGAAAACACAGAATCAACTTGGGAAAGGTTGTTTTGTATGTGCAGAGGGTTGCCTTGTTAGTTTGGTCTCTGTGAATTATAGAGTATGGCCTTGACCTGCTAAAGTCTAATGAGTCTAATGACTGAATGTTGTGTTTATGTGTATGTGCATTAGACGGACCACGTGCAATGACACACAGAGATTATATCATGAGGTTAAATACAGTTATGGGCCAATCGCAGGCCAGTCACATTGACCCGTATTTTAAATGCTGTCGGTGCTCCTGATGACCAGTTTGTGTCACATTACCAAATGATGCATATCAGAGAGATTTAGAATCATGTATAGGCAATGTTGACTGATAAATATGTATACATTATATTCATGCATAATATAGGACTCACCTGGCTGTAGGACACAGTCTATGGCCATGTGATTCTTATATTACCTTTTCACTGCATGCCTTGTTTGTGCCACAATAGCAACCTGCAGCACATGACTTTTCTTCTTGATTGTAAATAAGTTTTAATGATGAGAAAAAGAGAAAACATGATCCTAAATTAAGTTCTGTGGACCACTTATATAACCAACCCTTATATTTTAAAATGTTTTCTTGAATTTCATAACATTAACAATACAGCAAAAACAACAAAGTATAATAAACATATAGTGAACAGATACTTTTGCATGAAAGACAGTTACTTAAAATAACAGTAGCAGATGTAGGGCACCAAACCACCAGATTCTTGGCATGGCTAGGTTGTGCCCTCCAGACATTTACCCCTTAAAGCGTTCCCATTGTTCTCTGGGCATATCTTTTTCCAATCAGTCTTCTCAGTATCTTTTACTCTTCACACTCCACATTTTCTGTGTGGGAATATGAAGCCTTTCCACCAACTTGGACTCAACCAATCACAGGTTATTAATGCAAATGTACTCAACTGCCCCATGTGTTCTCCCCAAGAAGACCCAGGCTTTGTGATCTGTGATCTTTAATTTCAAACCATTCCCTGACGATATAATCAAGAACATTCCTCCATAAAAAGAAAAAAAATCCCCATAGCATGTATGTACCATGTAGTGTTTTACATTTCCAACATAGACTTCATCCAAGTAGACCCATTTCACTGAGTCTCATTGGATTGTAATAATATCTACAAAGAATTTCATATTGAATGAGTTTGCCCCTGGCTTCTCTAATACATTGTTGGAAAAAATCCTCTCTGTTTTTTATATCCAATGTTCTTCTCAAGTCTTTTTTATATTACCATTTTACAACCATTTTTTATTTAACAAACCAAATCTCACACAACTCTGATAACTTTAATGCTTTATGAAATATATTTTTAGCCATATATGATCCTCCTTTTAAATTATTTTAGCTGGTAAAAGTGAGCTTTGCCTTTATTACAGTGAATGTTTTCAAAGATAGCACTCCAGATAAAATTTTCCTAAATTCTGTATTAAAAAAGGACGCTGTTTTCTCATCATTCTTTAGTTTTCTAATATCATTTCTCCACCACTAAGTCCAATAAATTTTCTGTTTACCTATTTTTATTTTAGGATTATTCCTTCATATTCTTCATATTCCATTTTTATGTACTTCATACAAAACAAATTTTTAATACGCTAGAATGGACTCCATCATATTTTGTTGCCTTTTTTAAATGTTTGTGCTAGTGCAGTATTTATCACAGTTAGAGCTACGACTCCCTAATGAGCTGTAGAGATTTTGCATTAATTGCAAGTGTTAGTGTGTATTTCACTAAAACTAAGTCTCAGTTTAAATATTGATGTGTAAATTTTCATTGTATTTTTCATAGTTTGCCCTGAACATTGCTACTAGCATGACTATTTTAGTGTTTAAGCTGAAAGTTTAAAGTAAAAACTTTTGTGGAATCTCTGTTTCTGCTAACAGAAAATTGCAAGTCAGCACTGTCTGAGAAAACTGACAGTATCAACCTCTGTGCAGTCATCTGCTGCCTTAGTCCCAAGGGCTCACCCAAGGAGGTCCATAAGGACAATTAGCTGCGCCAAAGGAGGGTGTCCCTCCTTCCAGTAAGCTGAAGGAATGGGATGCTGAATTAAAATGTGGCAGAGAGAGATGACTGCACAGAAGCTACCTTGTTCATTATGTCAGACAGTGCTGACTTGCAATTTTCTATCACCTGGAACAGAAATACAAACTTTTTACATAATCACTCAAAGCTATATAACTCAACTTCACCTACTTTTGACCATGACCTTACAAAAAACACTCCTTGTAAAACACTTTTGTTCAATCTTTCGCTATTGTGTTTTTCAGCATGTAGATTTACAGTAAATGCAGTTCCACCAGTATTGCTATGGCGACTACAGTTTACGACTGGGCCAACAACTGAACCTGATATAAACAAAATAATCTACTCATGAGTAAGTCCTGTGGGAGTGAGAGTACAATGTGTTTTCCTTTTCCATTAGGGTGTGTCAGTTTCCAAATATTTATTTGACCCATTTCCTCTATAACAACATGTACTGCTGTTTTGTCTCTGAGGTTAGACGTGTCTTAATTTGACTCCAGTGCAGGCGATAATCCAATGTCTGATGGAAATCTCCCCAAAGAAAATCTGAACAGTCATATTCCCAAGCAGTTTGCTAAACTCATGAAAAAAGGTTGGTTCCCCTCTGTTTGGAGCACAGATGAGCTACATACAACTTAAACCTGTCATACACAATGTATCCTTCAAAGTCTTTAAAGCATTGTTAAGTTTTTTGTTGACAAGAATGACAACTTACCAACTCTTAAATATATTCCAAACCCAGGCTTAATAGTTTTTTTGTGTTTTTGCATGTCTAAGTTTTTATATTGAGCATAAGTAGGGAAACGTTTCTGTTAAAATGGTTTGTCACAGTGTTTCATGTTGCATCACTAAGTTATTATGTCTATTTTCCATTACTGTGGCATGTTAACTTGCACGTCTATGTTATTATTATTGTACCATTTCAAAACTCAGTGTAAAAGGTGAAAATTAATCAGCCCATCCCTATTTATGTTGGAGAAAATTTTTGTGATTGCACGAACATTCTCGTAACTGCATATTTCAGTGGCGCAAAGCAGTTTTTTAGACATGCTGCATATTTTTTACCTAAAGAAAAAAAGCTTTA
>JAPZDV010000009.1:22112211-22132297 GCA_029814665.1 Acanthurus lineatus | reverse complement strand
ATTTTGGCTTGCATTAGGTTTTTCCATTTTTTTATTATAATGTTTATTCAAGCAGGTAAATATTCTAGTTGAGGACAATGGTATCACTATTTATTTTGGACTTGTGATGACATAACTTTTAAAAAACATTAAAAACACCACCATCAAGTGTTTGCAGAGGTTTCTACAGTGCTCATTATAATAGTGCTATTATATTAGCAATTATTGGTTTTGAACTGGGCAAAGGTTAAGACCTCCACAACATTATTTTTTAGCTAACTCCAGGATAATACTCAGTGGGGATCCATCATTTCTAAACAAGTCTCATATAATGTGGCCTCTCAGGATGGACTGGCTTATGAAATAGAAATGGTTTATTACTCTGTGTTCTCTGCACTCAAAGTTTTCTTGAATAAATAGCAAGCATGAGCTTAGTTTTAGAACTGTATGTTTTCAATCTGTTTTCTCTTTTCCATCTGAAAAAAATTTAACTTAATGAACACGTTAAGAATATATAAATGCATTCAGCTGTGTTCCCGTAAATGAGCCCATTGTTCCCCAACGTTCCCACATTGTTTTTTTAGATTCCATGATCTTCCTGGAATTCATGTTAAAGTATCTGCAGCAAGTCCTTCTGTTCAACTACTTCTCTCATAGTGTTTGGATTTTGTCTATTTTTATTCTCACCCACACACACATACACACGCATACACACACACACACCCATACAAACACACACAGAGGAATTGGGTTTTGGATCAGTTTAAAGCGTTGGCCATGATGCTTTTGAGCAAAACGAGTGGAAGCTCATTTCCATGTTGCCTTGGAAACATTGTAGGAAGAAAATGTTTGATATGTCCTTGAAGGACCTCTTGTCTGTGTGTGAGTATGTGTGTGCCTTATGTGTATGCATGGATGTTTGAATATATCTGTCAGTTACACTTTTTTTCTGAGTGTTACATATTTACACTCATCCTGTAAAGGGATTTTACAGGATAACAGCTTACATTTATAGCTCCACTCACATTACACCATAAGTGCAGTTAATGATGAAATAAAAACTAGCTTTAGCAGTCTTCCCCCCCTCTAAACTTGAAGCTTACAAAGAGGGGAAGTCTGATTTTTTAATGTAATCTATAGTTTTTACTTGTTACTTGGCACAACTTTTTATTGTTGAATAATAAATAAATGTAACTTTATTGTACAACACCACATAGAGCATTGATTCTTTCAGCTTCTCTCCTGGTCTCGCTCTCTCTCTCTTTTACAAAGACCATGAATATCTGTGAAAAAGCCCCACCTCTTGGTGCATACACTGAATCTAATCCTGATACCCATTGTGTTTCAACATTTTTTAGACCCTCTGAGCAAACTATGAAATAAGAACTGTCAGGGGGGTGATAAAAGTGTTTTTATCAAATTGCAAACAATTATGAGCACTAACAGGCACCAAAAATGTCTCTATTTACAGCAAGCTGCAGTAGCAATTTAACAACCAACTCCACTGGTAGCAGAAATAGTATCTACAGGCTAACAAGCTAACAAACTCCAACAATACTGTCTGACTCTGGTGCATGCATAAATCTAGTACGCTCTGTAGACCACCAAGAACTCTCTGTAGCCTTTCAGTGCAAGCAAGTTTTTCTCCAGGATACCTTATACATATACATATATATACCTTAAATAGGCGCTGCAGGTATCAAACTTCAAAAAATATTAGTAGAAAATTATGATTTATTCATCACTAAAGTAGGCCTATATACATACATACATACATACATACATACATATATATATATATGTGTTTGAGTAAACATCAGCTTAAAAGTTTGCATTAATGTGGAAATCAGTTTTCACAGTAAAATTGTTACCATTAGACTTATACACAGTGAACAATGCACATTCTATTAGAGTTTTTACCTATGCTTTTTATTTCATATACAGATTCTTTACTGTTCTACACAGAGTTTACATTACTGTTATCGTCTTACCCTATAAATGGACTAAAAGCAAGGAAAGCAAATAATTTTGCCCTCTTCTAAGGTAACAGTGAAGAGATGCACCTCACATCTAAGAACTTGCAGACAGAGGTTCTCAGACATGAAGTCTCCTATTGGTTCCTTTTTAAACATAAAAAATGCATGACTAATGCCAGTTTACAGGCTTGTTGATTCATTATCTAGTCATTTTAGGCAGCTTTAAAATGTACCTGTAAATGTCGGCACTAGTTTAGATGCTAATACACCACTACTAACAAAACACTGTCTGTAAATGGTTTTAAAATTACACTCATCAGTGTATGTTTGTTTATATGACCCTGCTGGCTGAGCTGCCAGTCAAAAACAAAGGAAGGCCCAGTCTGAGGTCTGGAGGTTAAAAGAGCATTTCTCTTCGATCTTGGAAAAGATTTTTCTTCTTTTTAATAATAATTATAAAAAAATTAAAATCAATTAGATCCATTTGACATCGGTTTCAGTGCAACAGAGAATAATAAACTGTGATATTGGTTGGATTTTAATGACATACTATACTCACTTGCTCACTCTCACACAGAGACACAGTGTGATGTCCCTTGTAGAGATTGTGTGACTGGAAAATGAATGAGTAAATATATAATGTCTTGGTTACTAACAAATTGTGAAAAAACTCCAGAAAAACACCCTCCCAAACACACACAACACCATCCAGAGATTGCATTGGACAAAATGTGTATGTATGTGGGTGTGTGCATGTTGGTGTGTTTCAACACATTCGGGCTCATCTGCATGCAGTTGTTACAGTCAGTCAAGGTCGCGTCACAGTTTATAGCAGAGCTTTCTGTCAGATATCAGATTTTAAATGAGTAAAATGAACCTTGAAAACATGACCACACATTCTGAGCAAACCGAGTGGAACTGCAGTCGCATCCTGAGGTATCACAGAAAAATACATCAACCATGGAGTACCATTACCAACTAACTTGTTCTGCATAGGTCTATTACTAATACTGCTCTGTGAAGATGGCTATATCAGGATCAGTGCTGAATTTATTTGCCATGTATGTGTACAAGGATTTACATTTATTCTACAAGGATTTAGTTTTACATTGTTCTGAGTGAGATTACACAATTATAGATACACAAAAACAAGGACAACAAACACCTAACTAATGAGTTGAAGAATGGCAAAATAAAAATGTTGATCAGTTAGGATCGCATATCAATAGATAAAGGTATTAAAACAAAAACAAAATCCTTGTTAATCTTGTTACAGAGGTGCTTGATAGTGCCATGTTCACAAAATTTCGAAGGCCTGAGCAGGATGTGGTACGGCTTTCTTGCTGTGTTCAGATTGAACCAGTGGATTGGTGTTTTTTTACTGTATGGAGGGCAGTTCATCTGTGAAAACGGCAAACACTTTAATCTATAAAACACTGCAAGAGAGGCAGATATGGTTTTAAAATACACTGTATGATCTGGTTGTTAAAATGTATTAGACGGACAATCTCAACCTCAAGGATTCTTACAAGTTCAGGCTATTGGAGACTCCAGGTTATAGGCCATTAAGTTCCCATGGTGAAGAAAGGGCTATTTTCCACTCTCTCAATGGCTCATCTGATGGACCTTTGAAAGAAAATTTGATGCTGTTCCATTTATACAAAAAAAATCATGCTATAATTTTAAGTCACCAGTGTCAAGGCACTAAGAGGAAGTGCAAGGGAGAAAAAAGTGACTTAAGTATGATTTCACAAAGGGCTACAATAATGTCTCAGTGGCATGAGATGGATTTTGTGAAACACCACAATTGGACACAGTTTGAGGAGATCCTGATAATCTCATATTTAAGTTTTAAAAGAACCATCCCAATATTTCCTCATTATTTAACAAGATTAAAAAAAACAAGAATTGCATCAGTTACATTGTCATTTTGATTCAGTAGGTTGCATTTAGTAAGATAATCAAATGAGTTGACTTTGAAAGTAATGACATCATTATTTTGACTTAAATCAACTGTGTATACTGATGAAATAAAGACCTCTATCCTTCAAATGGTAACATTTTAATTGTATCACTTGTAATTTCCCGTTTTAGATTTTAGATCTTTTTCAAGAATACTGCTTTCACATTATTTAAATTGCTACATACATAAAGTTGACTTGACCTGTTGTACAAGTCTGAATTTTCAGATAGTTATTCACATCAGTATAATGCAGTGCAAAGCCTTTCCTTGTTCCACGTCATAAATAAAATGGCATTTGGAATAAAGTTTCCATTAACCAGAACCCCCTTGAAATGTCAGCTGCTGCAGTGTTACTCTTATTAATCTAAGCATGTTTTCTACAAGAACTGCAGGCTATAATTAATGCTTCTCGGGTGTGTTAGTGTGAGGTGTGCCAGAGGAAGGATGTGTATATTTCTGAAACTGTAAATATATTTCCATGCATATTTGTGTGTATAGCTTCATAGCTTTGGAGGACTAGCATCTGTCACTATTATAGCAGCTTCTCTTTCCTGGTGTTTAACACTTGTTCATTTGCCTAACAAGCCCACAGATGTTGTTCTGTTGTCAGGATCAATGTTTGCACTTTGTAGTAACTGAAAGTCATTACACTAGCACATACAGGGAGCTGAGAGAGCGAGTGGTTGTAAAAACACACTTGATGGCTTGGTAATATATACCCATCTGTTGGCTGTTCTCATAACCAGATAAGTATTTATATCTCACACACAAAACTGTGAAAAATTCTGATAAATCACCTCATATAACAGTATTCTCGTCTGTTTTTTTATGCCCACGCAATATGTTTATTTCACATTTTTTAACTATTTTATGACACTGTGACTTTCAAGTAATGTATGTGCACAGAGGTCTTACAAAAAGAAATGTTTAATGCTTAGTGGAGTCTAAATTCAAATTGAAATTCACAAAAAATTTAAAAAAAATACAAAGCTGCATCATTTAGAGGTCTGTAGTGTATAATCACATTTGCTTCAGTTCAGTCCTTCCAGCTTCCACTACCACAACTAACCACAGGTGTTACCACATAATTAGAATTTAAATCTTAAAATCATCACCAGACACGTTTAAACTATGAAAAAAAATACTCTGATATGATTAATGTTCTGTTTAAAATTGTTTCTTTTTTCCTTACATTAAAAATCAAAAAGGGGCTCTGAAAAGTGACTTGAGAATCCATGTTCATTCATTTTTCAAAATAAAAGCAAAAAATAATAAATAAATAAACAAATAACCCTTTTTTTCAATATTTGTTTCCCAAACCAACATTAAAGAAACAGATAACAACTCATTTGTTCCAATTTTCATTCTTGTTAAAGTTAGAAATGGAATAATTGGATAAGGAGTGTCATGCATAAAGGTTATAACACTGACTGTATAATTGTTCCTTCAAATAGAGCAAATTCTGAAAGAATCTCCAGAATATCTGCAGAAGAAAGTACATACTACTAGTTTTCTTCCACCAGTTGATGTTAGGGGCTGATCACATAATGTAATTTAATTTACCTTTATTAAAGCATTCCTGGAATCATGTAGGTCCGCTGAAGCACACAACTCAGAAACCAAACAGACATTAGCTTGGGTTGCAGGTAGCATCCGATCACAAAAATCTTCAGCCAGCAGCAAGGAACTTAGTTAGTTCACTATGGTTGCACCTGCTTTCTTTTAAGTTATTTTTCAAAAATCTGTTACCTGATATGAAAATAAATCATTAACACCATAATTTTAGATTTGTAGACTTTAAAAAGAGTTTTCATGACGGTTTTCTAACAATAAGACAAAGACAAGTTAACAATAAATACAGCACACAGTAACTATCAAAAATGCATTTTAGGACTGATAATGGGAGTCTGGCTCACTCATTACTAAGCTGAATTTCTGTCTCAATGAATGAATGGACGAACAACCAAATGAAAAGCCTGGCCTCAAGTGACTGAGCAGGACTGCAAGCCAGCCCGGCAGTGATGTCTTTGTGTGTGTGTTGTTTTTTGTGTGTGTGTGTGTTTTCATCCTGCCTCAGTGGTGTTGCTTTGGTCACACCCGGCCTCACATTGCCCCAAACCATCTGTCAACTACATGACCAGGACACACACATACACACACGCACACACACGCACATACACATCTGGTCAGAACTTGCCCTTCCACATCCTGTCATCCAGCTTCTCCTTCTTCACACACTCCCTGCTTCTGTGTGTGTCTGGGCAATCAAACAGTCAGAAGGCCATGGCCGCTTAGCAAACTATTGATCTGTAGATGATACACTGTGTATGCGTGTGTGCGTGGGTGTGTGTGTGTGTGTGCGTGTGTGTGTGATTTTTTTCTTTCACTGCTCTGTGATTCATTGTCATTGTTGGCTGACAGGCTTTGCTATGAAAGCCACAGAAGTGCAGAGAGGGTGAGACAGATGTATCAAGTCTTTCACAAAGAGAAACGTGGCATGATATCAAAATGATTATCATTATTAAATTCATAATTTAATAAGAGAAATAAATTGAGGTTCTCATGATTGATCCACTTGAAGAGATATTGTAAAATCTAAATATTTGGCAACAGTCATTAAATATTAAGTATATTAATTCAGTGTTGGTTATTTGTGTTGGAATATATTGGAAAAAACATGTCAATGTCTAGTGAACATTATTTTCTTCTCCACTTTTGTTAAAATTGTAAAAGAGTTTTGTTTAACTTTTCGTACCCACCTGATGTAGCCTGTAGCTGGTTTTCCATCAACCTGTTTTTGTGCGCATTTTCAATTTGCGCACAAAAACAGGTTTATGGAAACACAGAAAATTCGCAAAAGTCCCGAAATATAGCCAAAAAATTTTTATGCTCGAGGGAGGCGAAAAATAAAGGATAAGGATAAAATTTTGAAAACATGTCACTGTGGCGACAGTAGTCCTCTGCACCAGAGAAGCGATGGCAGCAGTGTAGAATGAAATCTCAAAGTACATGTGGACTGATGAGGAAACTTTGACATTTCTTGGCGTAGTACAAGAAACAAACATAAATGCCATATTAGATGAAAAGCAGCATATGTTTACTTGCACCTTTTGATTACATCGTCACTTTACTCTGTCTTCTTCTGCTGTGGTAAATGACTTCTGATTAGAAAATGCTGCGCCACCTACTGCGCATCTCAGTGAACTTACTCCTAATATTTACGCAACAGTAGTGGATAGAAACATGTATAAATGCACATTTTTTGGTCCAGTTTCTAAAAATTCTAATATAATATATGATATATTTTAATGAAAACCCGGCTTGTGACTATTTTAGTTGGCATTTTCCTCCTACGTCTGCTATTTCATGTAAATATCTTGCAAGGGTAATTCTCTAAAGGTTCTGGGCTTAACTGTGCCCAAGACATCTGTGCTTGGATTGAAGAGTTATCCACAAGCCAAAGCAATTTTCACCCTATAGCCCTACATTTTACTTGGACTGCCGATTCCAAATGCAAGAGCTTTGAATATAGGGTGTGCCGAGGGAGTAGCCAACTATTCAGCTTGATTATATTCAATTAATTTACTGAAAAAAAGGAGAAGAAACAATTGAGTATTGATGATGGTTTTCGATCAAATGTAACAGCTGAACACGTCATTACAAAACTGTAGCCATGTTAATATCTGCTGCCTCTGGCAACACCACAAGATTCATAAATGTCCTTTCATTCAGCCACAAGATAATTAAAGATAAGGTGAGCAATTCTGGAAAAAGGTGATTTTTTGATTGTAGAGTCTCATTTCCAGCTCATCATTTACAAATTGATTTGTGTTTGTGTGCTCATGTGTTGTGTGGCTGCTCTAATCTGTTAACACTGGCACTAAAATGTAAAGCAACAAACCTGTGCAGCTAAGACACATGGCTCAGGCGTAACACTTCCCTTAATGGGAACTAAAAGGCAAAACCCAGGAAAAAGTGACCCAAACCATAGGTGGACGGTAATGTTGGTACACTCTTGACTATGAAGTTGAATACTGCAGGCAAGAGGAAAAAGAACAAAAATGATCGAACAGGGGACGATAAGTATAAACAAGGGAAAGATGACGGATTATAAAAAGAGGAAGGTGGAGAAAGTGGTGAAAGCATTTTTTGGGGGAATGCTGCCTCCATTCACAGTGGCACCTCCTCCTCCTCCTCCTCCTTCTGCTCATTCCCCCACTACACATACACATACACACACACAAAGCCATCCATAATTGATGCTAGCTGTAGGCAGACACTGGCGGGCTGGACTTTATAGCGCAGCTGGATGTGAATGGAGGAAGGCTGAGGCAAGATGGTAGAGCAGGTACTTCTGAGAATATACACTGTTTTTCCCCTCTCTCTCTCTCTTTCTCTCTTTCTGTTTCTCTCTCTCTATTTTGACGCTTGTACACTCGCTCTCCTTCTGCATGCTGTTTGTGCTGTGACTGCAGAAGGCAGCATGCTGCATGATCCTTTTGTGGGTTGTGCAGGTACTCATGAGTGTGTGTTTATTCGCATTACATGTGGGTTTGCAGGGCTGCATGCTCAGTTGCAGTGGGTGTTGGTGTGTGCATGCATCTCTTTCTTTCTACCTCATTCTTTCATCCTCATCTATGGTAGCAGCTAGCAAGAGTCGATGAATTTACGCATTTCAGGGAGAGAGAGTAAGGGAGAGAGAGAGAGGAGCTGCAGCTCTCTTTTGGGAATGAAACCAAGAAACCTTGCAATCTGAAAAAGGTTTATTATGTTTGTTCAGCAGGAAGAGGAAGAGAGGGCAGGGAAATGAGAAGGAGGGAGAAAAACAGGAGATTACTATTCATTTCATTTTGTTTGTAAAGGAACATATACAATATTAAACATAAATGCAGTCATGTGATGTACTGTACTGTGCTGTGTTGTGACAGGTTCTGATTATTTCAAGTTTGTTTAATCTAATGTATCTAATGTTTACCAGTGTGGTCAACTTGATGGGAACGAAAGACAAAAGGCTTAAGTTTGACATTCTCACAAACTAATATTTATACATTTCATATCACAATGTATATGTTGTATTTTTGAATGTGAATTTGAAGTCTGAGAAACTGTAAAACATTTATGTTTGTAGAAACCTAATCGTGAGATCTTGTAGCAAACAGGAAGCCAAATTGAAATATTGGTGATTGAAATCAAACAGTGAATGATGTTTTCAGTAGCAGTCATTGAACATCAGGTTTATAGACAATGTGTTTAATAAGTCGGAGTTCTTTTTTGTCAGAAAGAAACACTGAATATGAAATAGCATTGAGTAATAGAAGCTAGCAGAACAGGGGTTAGCCTGGATGTGATGTCATGCCTGTATGAAACAGTTCCAGTCATTTTATTAAGATTTTCTCTCTGTTTTTTTCTTTTAGACAAGTACTTGCTGAACTGAAGTAGAGAGATACTTTTTAAATTAGATCTGTTTCTCTATCAATTTGTTTTTCCTTTACTAGGGGAATCTGGGAATTCAGCTGCATCCCTTTAAATAGTTCAGATAGATTAAGCAATCAGACAATCACAAGTGTTTGAAATAGACCCTTTGGTTCTAAAGAAGGGTAAACAGTAAAATTAATACATAAACCAGCCAATGTAAACATCAATTACAGTTTATAGGCTTCCTGCTTTAATTTTGACACTGTTCTTTCTGCAGTTACTGACAGGTTTTCTTTGCAATGAAGGTTTATGAATGACTTTTTACATCAGATAAATTCGTTGGATTATTAATAAGCTACCTGATTGTCTAAGTAACCACTGCCCAGTATTTTTAGTGATTTCCAAGATCTCAGCAAATACTCTGATGATTGCAAAGTCAACATAACTGTTGGAACTGAAGGCTAGAATCGTGGAAATAAAACCCAAGTCACACAAAACCACAGTTTCCCTTTAAAGATGCTGATAGACCTTCAACTCTGTGTTCTTCCACTGAGTTGTTGCTTTAACTGAGAGCACTGAACAAATACAGTGTGACAACCAGGTACATTGCAGTCTGTTATGAAAGTCAAGTCAATATAAGAACCTTTGGGTATCTCTGGATGAACCCACATCATCAATCAAGAAGGAGGGGCAATTACACATTTGAAGCACAAGGACAAATTTGATTAGAAACAGCAAGTGTCTTCAGATAAAAAGTGAAACTGTTCTTAAAGAATAACATGGGGAAGCAAAGAAAGGGAGCTGTTTTTATTCTGAAGGAGAGAATTTTGATTGTATTCCTGCAGTCATCTGTGAGTGTGAGTGTGTGTGTGTGTGCAGTGCTCTGCCACGTAAAGCATATTTCAGCCTTCTAAATGTGGTTCTCATTACACAGCAGAGCATTTAGCCAAGACTCACTGTCTGCATCCCTTTCCCTCACTCTCTGTCTCTTGCTCACTCTCTCTCTCTTTTTCCTACATACAGCTCACCCTTCTCTCTTTCTCTTTCTCTCTCTGTAATGACTGAAATATAAAAGTCCCACAGGAGTAACCTCTCTTACATACACACTCACATACTTACACACCACACAGTGTTTCAGGGTACATTTCCTTTTTTTTTCTTTGAATGTTTCCACTACTTTCGGTGAATCGGATCTATAGCCAGCTGAAACCACATTTTTTAGAGCTCATAATTCTCACTGAGACTCTGTTTTTGTTTGTTTCCTTTGAGCCTAACAGTTTTTGCTGACACATTTTATGGTTTGTGTCTGTGTGTGGTTGTCAGAAGTCGCTATCTTTAATGTTGGTTATTAAGGTCTGGGGAAATCCTTTCACCACAAACATGGGATTGCTGGGCCAAAACAAAATATACATTATAAAGACATTCATTTCTCCTAATGTATGCAAATGTGTTTGTTAAATTCCTTTCTTAACTCAAGGGAGGGTTATCTAGAAAAAGAAACCCAATGCTTCATCTTGTAAAGAGGAAAAGCATTGTTACTCTGATTTCTCTAGGCCCTGACTCACCATTTCACCAGTACAAACCTATGATCTGTGCCTGGTTAGTGAAATCTGATCACAAATCTAATGCATATAAATTTGCATGAAAAACTTAAGTGTTTTACTCTGTTTAACAATATATTTGTATTTGAATGTGTGTTATTTGATTAGTGTGTCTATGAAGTAGAGTTTCCTCTATAATCAATTAGATAACTTGCTCTCAATGATGGATACATTGGTTCTTCATTCACAGATAAGCTCTTCAAGTATGTTTCTCACTCAGAGTGGAGTACTGTGTAAAGTTGTTTTGCTGACCCCAAGGGGGTAACAGAAAAAAAAAATCATCCCCTTGACTTTATTAAACTACATGAAACTTAAAAAAAAAAACAACCTAAAAACAAAAACAAAAAAAGGGAAAACCTCCAGATACAGTTTTCAAGATACAGCAAGTTGTCATCAAAACAAAAGGTTGCATCAGACTCTCTGGCTGTCTGACATTTTGACAGGCAGGGAAGTAAAAGTTCTTTTGAATTATAATAATTCCTTATGATTCCTGCTATTAGCATATGTGTTTTTAATTATAATATGAAGCCTAACTAATAGCACTTAATAATAAACAATAAAAAACTCAATCAATATATCAGTAAATACACAGAACAAGAACAGATTATGAATTTTATAATTGCACAGGAAGAAAAGATGAACAGAGACACAGTAGCCGCTTATTATGTTAGATGTCTTTTATTTCCTGCAGTGACACCCAAGGGCTAGGTTACTTTGGCGTACCAAGAAATGAAATGAATGCAGGAATGCTTAACCTGGAAAGGTATTTTTTAAGAGAAACTTAGTGCTCGCTCCTGGTATGACACACCTTGCAAACAATACTTCATCACTTCCAGCAATCTTTCTGTCCTCAACAACAAACAAATGTACAAAAAAGGAAATGCAGGAGGTGAACTAAACCTCTTGTAATATGGAATATTGAAATGGCCTTCTGTATTTAATTGTGAATCTCTTTGTTCATACAGGGTAACCAGGACACACCGGCACCCCCTGATCCATCCATGGCCCAGGCCTACCCATCAGCCCAGTTCCCCCCTCCTCCCCAGAACGGCATTCCAGCTGAGTTTACAGCTTCACATCCTCATCAACATCCACACTCCCACTCACATCCACACCAGCACCCAGCAGCACCACAGGACTACACTGGGATCCAGGCTTCCGTCAGTGAGCATCCACTCAGCATGTACCAGTCCTCACAGAGCCACAGCGAGCAAAGCGGGTCAGACTGCGGCAGTCAGACGGTCACTGGCACAGCCACAGTAAGGCATCATGGGAAAAGCTGATGTTTAAGTTGACATTAGTTTTTATTCATATATTACACAACAACCTCGATTCCAAAAGTTGTCTCGTGACATGATAATCCTGGGTAAAGTTAAACAGGTTCAGCGGTAGCAGGTGATAGTATCATGACTCTGTATGAAAGGGATGTCATTAAAGGTTCAGGTGTTAACTAGCAAGGATGGGAAAAAGTTTACCACTTTGTGAAACCGGACGTATCTTCATGGGCCAAGGTACACTTTGTAATACTGTTGGTAAACACAGGCACTGATTCCTGCCTGTTTTTTATTTTTGTCTGACACAGTGTCCAAACCTTATTTAGAACCGGTTATGTTTGTAATTATTGTATATAGAAGTCAATGAAGAAGTCAAAGAACATGACTCTCATGTGTTCAACCGCTGTTCCTCCCACTAGCTCTGCCACTTTTTCCTGTGTGTGGGTCAGTAGATCCTTTTTCTTTTGGGGTAAAAGAAGTAGTTTGCATCTAGTCCTCCAAATAGTCACCTGACTGGAGAGTTTTTATCACAGATTCTTAATGAAAAGGTAGAAGAGAATTTCCAAAATGCATTTATCAAGGAAGTTTGGAAAAAACATGAGTCCTATGGAGAGAAAGTGGATGTAAGCAAACATGGTCTCCAAATGTACAGTGCGTTAAATGTGTATGAATTAGAAATACAAGGCAGGCTGCTTGAAAGCAGCTACAACAGGCTGACTACTGTGTGGCAGCCCAAAGTCAATCGCAAGTCTATTCAGGTGATTGTGAACTTAATTCCAAGGTCCTCACTATCCACTTAATTGTGTATTTATTCAGCATATAGTGTGAATAGAAAACAGACCCCACAGTGTAACCTGATTATCACTCAACACATCAGTTCCCCACAGACAATTGCCAGTGACCTATTGGGCCATGATGTTCTAATAGAATTCATACGATTTTATAATGCTGCATATATGACTGACAACAAAACCCCTGCTAGTTATTTGTCCTCTGGATTTTATTACTCAGTTATTTTTCATTAATATTTATGACACCATTGGCCTTAAGTGTCATAAAGATGGATATTATTTTGCATAGTAATCATGTGCGGTGTTCTCTCACAACTGCACAAAATCCAACAATGCATGGTTTTATTTTTCTTTCTTGGCTGGACTTTCAAATTTAATTCACACAATAAATATTTGTCTGAACGAACAATTGAAGTTCTGAATATATTTGTTTTTTTTGTTTGTTATTTTGTCATATATGCCTGGCTGTTTATGTCACCTACAAAATATGCCAGTATTTGGCCCAGCACTGATAAAAAAGTTGTTTAGTCAGTATTCTTAATGCATTCTAGAGTTAGTTATTTCCTCTCTTTTTACAATTTAATTTTACTCTTTATGTTAGAAGTTTTTTGTAGGTATTCCCTTGAAGTCACACACAGCCCTATAATGATTATTAACAAGTTAAAGAAGCATTTAGCAGGAAAAACCAGGGCGAAAAAAGTCTGTATAGCACTTGCTGCACCAATGGCTACCATGTGCTGCACATTAAGCTTATTGCTGTGGGCACACATTTACAACAGGGAACTCAGCTAACAAAATTATTTTAAAAAACTATTACCTCCTCTCCTCTTTCATCTGCACTGTGATAAGGACAATGATTGATGATGATTTTTAACAGAAAATCAATGTAAACGTTAAAATGTTTAAGGGGTGTAGAACATCCAGATGAAATCTTGTGTTAATTAAAAACTTACTACTTTTTTCACTGTTTCTTCACCTGTAAGACTAAACCATGTACAACATCACACAGTGAACCAGGGTTCAGTTATCAGCCTTATCCAGTTTGTAATCCAAGTTCCATACATGATAAGTATGTGAGTTGTATACAAAAAGGCAGGATAAGTTAACTCAAAGTGTTGAATCTAGACTCAGAGGCATTCTTATCTACATTTACAAGGGAATATGTTCTGAGAGTTCAAACCCTGCCATGATTACATGAAGTTGTAGAAAAGATATTCACAAGGATTACAACAGAAAACTTAACAGATAATAAGAAGATCTGACTCCACCTCAAGCACCACAGCCCATTGCCCCGTTGAGTCTAATGAAAGTGGTTACAGTTTTCTGCTAGTAGTCAGTCACGGATAAGGAATGCAAAGCTAAAGGAAAATACCTCCAGCTCTCCTTTAATCTTTCAAAACTTTATCTGCTTTATCAGAAATGCAGTTCTTGTCTCTGTGCTGGATGCTAGGAGTGTCATTACGATGTCTCTGCTGCAAACCCCAAGTTATTCTAACACAAGAAGGAGTTTAAGAAAGAGAGCAAGTTGGCAGCAAGAAGACGACATACTGTACATCTGGAAGTCTCATCAGCTCTCCCTCTTAGTCAGTCTGTCTGCTTCACTCCTTCCCCCACATCATCAAACCTCCTTCTTGCTGTTTTTTTTCTTTTCTTTTTAGCCAGGTCTCCTCTGTGTCTCTCTGTTTTGGAGTGTTTTTCTCACCACTGCCTTCTTCACCTGCTTACCCTAACATTGAATGTCAAAAAAAAGCCAAAAAAAACATGACAGCAACGATAAGAGTAGATACTGACAACAGCTATCATATTTAGTTATTTTATGCAAAGCATGCTTATCTGACATGTGCAAAGGACACAGCTATAGTTGTATTTTCTAATCAATGCCATGATTACAGTTTTCTATCAAATCAACTTGGGTCTAGTATTGCATTGCAGTAACGTTATAGTTAAAATTATGCAATAATTTCCTAACATGATCGCGTCGTCCAAAATTTCTGCTATATTTATGTTATAATATCTGGCTGATGACCTATTTTTATGTAGATGACAGCTCTTGCTTGTTACTCGGTGCTTTAGTTGGTGTTAGCCTTAAAGACTGGCAGAACAAACTGTCTTACAGCCAAAACACAAAGTCCTGGAGGTCCCTAGTCAGAGCTAATGTGTTAATGTGACAAGCTGAAAATGATGTTGTGATGTGGTTAGAGGTAACTGAAAGACTCCCTCAGCTGTTCAGCTTCCTCTTGTTTCCTCCTGAAGCTTGTTTAGACATTAACAATAATTTTAGTTACAGCTAATACTGATCACTGCTCTTGTAATTAGAAAATTGCTGTTTTATAATTAAACTTTTAGCCATAGCTTAAAAAACAAACTTTTGTGAATCAATTTTATTTTACTTATACATCTTATATTTATAGAAAAAAAGTTTTACTCGCTTTTTTTTAAAAGCATATTTGTTATAAAAAAAGAGAGATAATAAAAAACCACTGGGCTTTTTGCAGTGCAAGTGCTTTTCAAAGTTAGCACAGTATTGGAAAAAGTGTATAACAAATTGTAAGAACCAGCAAATGGATGCAATAGCATAATGTTTCTTGGCTGGATGTGGCGATTGGCATCTTTCAGCCTCTCTCTCTCCAAGTGTGAGTGTGTGTATGTGCTGTGTATGCATCTTGGAAGAATGACCTCATCTGGTTGGAGTGTTTTTAGAGCAACGTAAGCCTCCTTTTCCCCCTCACTGTGAGCCCCACAGTGTGTGCATGGAAAGTGAGGGGGGAATGAAGAAAAAAGAGAGAGAGGGAAAAAAATGGAGTTTTAAGTAATGAAATAGAAAAAAAATACATTATTTTTTGGGAAATGAAAATTTTACCAAAAAAGTGTTCCTGCCTTATTGATGTTTTATCTGTATTATTCTGTTTTAAGACAGCTCAAATGGCTGATTGCTGTTGTTTACAGTTGCTAAGTTACTAAACATATTCATGCTCCCCAAAAGTTGAGCCTTTTCTAGCTGGGATCTGAAACAACTTTCAGCTGTTCACACAACATTTATTATAATTTGATGATATTTGATCCAACATTCAATCTGATTACTGTAGAGCCACAACAGAGCCAACTTTGTCCGAGGCTTTTATTCTTGCCAAATACAACATAATGATTTTATGGACAGATTACCACTTTGAAAACTTAGGTGCTCCTGATGGTATTAACATTTTAAATTTCAAAGATTATGTCCCTAACCTCAACAATGCCCACAGGGTCATTTTAGCTGCTGTTTTGGTAGGCCTCTTGGGGCCTGATTTACTAAAAACCCAAATAAAGAGTACTAAACTGCAGGTTCATTCTGACATATTGCACATTTGGTTGGCGTGTGTTTTGTGAGTGATCAACTAAGAATAATTGCCAAAAATAACAACATGTGCAAACAGTGTGAAGACAGCAGTATTAAAATGAAGATTGTGCGTGTTTCTTGGTTTCTGTTATGGAGAGTTTTGCTGGAAAGCAAAATGACCACAAGGCAGGTATTGCATAACTCCTTCTTGTGAGTGGCTCCCAATCAGCTCTTAGTTTAGCCAACATCTTCAAAATGGCTTTGCTGAAAAGGCGGTACGTCTGAACTATTTTTGTCTGTCATTCCAAAAATGTTCACACAGGTGAAAAAACATGTTTTTACTTTGTGCCTATTTCTCCTCATTGCTGTAATAACAGCTGCCTTCAGTGCACAACAATGAGCTGATAAGCACCTGCCTTTCAAATGTGACTATGCAAACACAGTAACAATCATTACATTTTTTTTAAGGCTTGGTAAATCACTAGATTAACCTATTTGCATTTTTTCCTCCCAGGGTTGTGCACAGTAGGGCAAAATGCCCCACGCTGCACAATTATGAAGGGAAACATACTAAATGGACAATGCATGTTGTCTTGCAAATTTGAAAGATACAATCCAGTGTGCACCCTCAGTACAACAGCTTGCACACTGGCTTGCAGGTGATATCAAGTTTATAAATGCTCTGAAACACACAAACCTTTAGTAAATCAGGCTGATAGAATTGTAACAATTAGAACAATGGAGTTTTAGCTTTGGGTTGTGATATCATTAAAATCTCAAATAGGTTTTCAGAGCCTGATATTATATGTGATCTAAACATATATGCACCATTTGTTGTATATTTGCAGTACTCTAAGGGTTCTGGTTATCCTTTTAAATTAGAGTGGATCTTTATCTGTTTCATTTTGGGGGTTGAGGATCAATGAAAAACACATTTAATTTTTTTTTAACTGCCTAATTTATCCAGGTTATATTTTATTGTCTTCTTCTATAAGAACCTGATTCTAGCCATAATCTCTGTTAGATATTTCCAATATGACTGAAGCTGCTGCACATTCAGCCTGGCCTCACATATCAGTGTCTGATGCCAGAAAGGGATGAGATGAGATGCTTTGTCTCACAGTTTGTTTGTTTTATTTCTTCCCTGTGAGTGTAGGCGGATGTCGCCACCGACCAGGAGCTCTGCACAGATGGCAGTCGCTGCTGTGTGTGTACACTCCTTTCCATATGTGTCGGTATATACCTAGGTGTTGCATGAAAGACTTACAGTCTGCTGTCCTTATGCTGCTTTTTTTTCAAGCTCACACACCACACAAACACACATGAAAACATACACACAGGATGTATTTTTAGCTAGATGGAGCTGGGACTGTTTGTAAGCAAAAGAAAGAGAAGTGAGAACATAAAATATTGTCTTTCCTGTAGAATCTTGAATTTAGTTTTTTACATCTGGATATGGCAGCTGTACATTTAGAATTCAAGTAAAGCACCATGAAAACACAATCACCCCAATTACATCACATTAATGTCTCTTTGCATTCAATAACGATCATGCACTTGGACCAACTCCATTTTGACTGTGTTGCTTCGATTAGATTGTAACCTTTTGAGTCCAGAAATGGGAATACTTTTAATTTTTTGCTTAGTTCTCTGAGCTACTGAATGAAGCACATTGGAGGGGATTTAGAATATGGGATATGCAATGCCAGGTGAAAAATATATATGTATACCTGTGTAAACCCTGCACTACACCACTGATTATGTTACAGCCTCTAATATATAAGCCCTACAGTCTTTTATATGGGTATTATTTTAAGAGCAAGACTTATTCATAAATGAATCATCTCTAAAGCCAGCAAAGAGACCCAACAGTTTTTGTAACACACACACACACTTGCAGTGTCACAGGAGACTGTGGAGTCCCCTTGTGTTTAACAGCCATTGATCTCACTCACACTGGGTGCCAAAGGACAAACACAGACTGCTGTGCACTCTATATCTGCATGGGCATCAATTATGTCTCTGTGTTTGAATATTTTAACTCTTTGCAGTTTCCTTTTTGTCTCATGCACTATTAAAACTTCTTCCCAATTTATGAGCTCTAAGGATGTGTAGCCTAAGGTTTGATAATATGTTCTCAGTGTGAGTTCTTAATTTGAAAACTGACTTGGCATTAAAGAGCACCTTAAGAGCCCCATTTTTATTAATTTTTCCCCTCCTCTCATTTGCAAAAATTGCATTCAGATTCAGAATGTGCAACTTGGACTGTTTTACAGTATGTAAGAATAACTAGGAGAAAAAGGCATCACACATTTTTGATATTTTGTTTAGGGTTTTAAACTGATGCTTAATTTTTTCCAGAAAAAAAGGAATCACTTTATACTTGAATGTTATAGACTGGCAGCAGTCCATTTAATAAAGTGACTGTACACAAAATTTTACTCAAAAAAGTTCATTAAGTGTTCACTCCTCCAGGTTATTTTGAGTCCCAGGCTGCGGTAAAGAACATAATTAAAATCCAAGTGTTCATCCTCAAGAGAGCATTGTAGATCTACACTGTATATTTCATAGCAGTAAGTCCATTAGATTGTGATAACTTTATCTTGGCCTGATTCTGGTGCTGAGGGAAATCTTTTGTTGGTTATGAAGAACAACTTAAGGTTCATGGGCATGCTACAGTGCAAGGCTTTGATTCCTAGTAGCACTAATTATGACTTGGTAGTGTATCGCAATGAACAGTTTATTCTTGGCTGTAAAAGTTCAATCTGGATGTCAAGAGACATAGTTTATAGTAGAAACTTAAAGTAAAAATGAGCAATCTTAACTTAAATTACCATCTTTTATACAGGTTGTAACTGCATCTCTGTGCCATATTAGAGATTGGCATTCGCCACCTTTAGATGTCTACTGGAAGACATTAACTTAATCCTTTACTTTACAGGTGCTACAGCTGCCAAGTAAATACCAGTGTAAAGTTTGAGTCCATTTTTATTCAAACTTCCTGATGTACATCTCTCCAGTTGGGAACATACATAATTGCTTAATTTGTGATGCAGCAGCAGCTTGATGTTTCTATAATGAAAAATTTCAAGAGCTTTGACACCATCTTATCTGTACAATGAGGTCATAGAGCTATTAACATTTTTTTTCATGGCTGATTTTTGCTTGATATTTTTTGTATGACTGCTGGTACGTGCATGAGTTGGCTACTTTCAAGAGCCTGAACTTCAGTTTGAGAACAGAAAGAAGTCAAGGGTAGCTAAGTCTGGCAAGTCGCGAGAGCTGGAAGTGACAATTGTGTATTGCAGTGTGAGATTTGCACCCTCCTAATGCGCTGTGTGCAAGAACTTTTAGAATGTCACAGTCTCAATTTCTACTCCTACGCTGATGACACCCAGCTCTATCTAAGCACTCACCGATGCACTCAGCCCCCTTAGCCCCCAAGTCACTTCACAATTGCCTGCATGGTGTAAAAACCTGAATGTCTTCTGACCTTCTTGAATGCAACAGTAACAAGACAGAGCTTGTAGTTGTTGCCTCCAAGGTACTACTCTTGATGGTTGGAGATCTCCTATAAAAAACATCTCCAGCACTCACTCTTTGACTCTGTGGCTTATGACTCTCCGCACCTGCCCTGCGCCGCGCCTACGCCGCGCCAACGGGGTGTGTCCAGCGCATTTTGCAATTTTCATGAACGGCGCAGTCCAGCGCAGCGCGGCGCACCCACGCCTCCGTCCCTCCCACCGGCGCAAGTGGCAAAGAGGGAGG
>JAPZDV010000009.1:22082371-22112111 GCA_029814665.1 Acanthurus lineatus | reverse complement strand
CGCAGCCCGGTCTACCAAATTACTAAATTGGCGGCACACGGTGGTGCGCTGGACGAAATTACCACTGCGAGGGGTGCACTACGCTCCGCCAGCCTGCGCCACCTTGCGCTGCGCCACGAAATTAGAGCCCAGAGCCTTCAAAGTTCCAGCCCCCATCCTTCGGAACTCTCTCCCTACAGAAATCTACAATGTCCCATCTCTAGACATCTTCAAAAAACTCTTTAAACACCACCTGGTCACCAAGGCCTTGGGCCCCAGCTAATATTTTCCAACCTTGCCACCTGAGCTCAGTTCAGTATTCAGTGTTAAAAATCATGGTGTACAACTCCATGAATATATATAAAAAACAAAAACCAACAAAAAAACCCCAGCATGCTCCCTTTTTGCTCCCCTGAACTGATGCTCAGTTTTGGAAAATACCCTGCTTGCAATGCAAAAACCGCTGCTTTGTCTCTGAATCATAGACAAACACAACTCTCATCATTGGTGATGATCATCAACATGAAATTTGGGTTATTTCAGTACCAGCTGTGTCAATGCTTAACAACAACAACCTTTAATAATTTTTAATATTTTATTGATCATTTCATGATATTCAAGCTAAGGTGAGCAAAAGCAGGAGAAAACACTCTTTACAAAGAGAGATTCATGGGTTTTTTTGGGATTCTCATTAGATATCAGTCCATATATAAACAAATCTTTAACCACAATCTCTAAAACAGACTTGACTAAACTGAAATAGCATTGTCAATAAATGTGGAGCTAGCTTCGTACTGTAAATATAAGTAAATGTTACTCTTTGTCATAACTACAAACTATATGTGCTTGTATAGTGAATGCATTCTGTAAATCACAGAACTTTGTTAATGTTTGAATTCAGATGCTGGTACTTACTGTTGTTTTTGCTTAAGAGCCTTTGAGCATTGAAGTGTTCAACTAATGTTGTGCATACTGTGGTGCATTTGATCAGTGATGTGACCACTCAGGAGTTGTGTGAGCTCTGGGGAAAAAAGGAAACTACTACATAGTGACTTAGAATCTCTAAATTAAACTAAGGACAATGATTCACAAAGTTCTAATTCTCGTCCTTGTTACAGAGCTTTGACTCCTGCCCATTAGTTGAAGCATCATACAGATGGTGATATTTCAAAATATGTGAGATTTTATGTTACAGTGAAGTATTATGTTACAGAGGGTCACTAATCTTTCAAACTTGTATTCTAAGTTGCTAAAAGTGCCTTTGTTCATCTTTTATTGGTGTGTTATTCTGTGTTTTCCAGCAGACAGATGATGCCGCCCAGACGGACAGTCAGCCAACAACACAGACTGCAACTGAAAGCACAGACAGCAAAGCCCAACCCAAGAGACTTCATGTCTCTAACATCCCCTTCAGGTTTAGAGACCCAGACCTCAGGCAAATGTTCGGCGTAAGTCCAGTTTCTGACATACATGACATTCATGAAATTTGAAAACATCCTTGTTTATTTTCTCTAGGATATTTTGGGTAACAGAAATTATCACAAATAAAAGTAGCATTTTAATCCTCTGTAAAATATATGACAGAAATGTTTCAAGAGAATAAATCATTCAGTATTTCTTTTTCTTTTTCTTTTTCTTTACAGCAATTTGGCAAAATCTTAGATGTGGAAATCATTTTCAACGAGCGTGGTTCTAAGGTACATATTGTGTCTGCTTTTTGGAAGTGTGTCTTTAAATTACTTGCATTCTATTTTACTTCACTTTATATTAAATGTTACATACTCCTCCTATCCAGTAGAGTCAATCAGCACAAAAGTTTACATTTGAAGAACACAATAGGTTCTCTCTCTTTTTTAGGTGATCTTTGACCTATCCATGCGCTGGACATACATAGATGAAATCAATATTTTATCTCATATAAGATATTCATTGTACTCGTAGCCATAAAACAGAGAGTTATTTTTCACTAACTGATAAGGGTAGCTAATTGTCTATTTCAACACTGCATCCACTAAACACATTTGGCCTTTCTCAATACATTTTGAAAAGTCTGAAGTCTGAGGAGGAATCTTGCTGACATAAACAGCTCAGCTCAGCTCAGCTTAGCTGATTTCCTTTTTGTGTAAATGTAGAACTGCTTTTGTCACTAGACAAGTCATACTGTATCTAGAAGACATGCTCCTTAGATCATTAGTTGGCCTACTTGTAAGATATTATTTAGTTAAACATTTACTGAGAAAGGTCTGATATTTAAATCTTACACCACAAAATGCTGAACCAAAGCACAGCAAGATACAGTGTGAGTAGCCAGCGATATACTCAAAGATAAACCTTATTAATTACAAAAAGATACTTTTATATCCTGTTCATCAAAGTTGAAGTTTAATTTCTTTGAGTTAATTTGCAAATTTTGTAGAAAAGATTATTTGTTGTTTTTGTGTTCCTATTTTTGGCTGATATGCTGTGTTTCTTGTTACCACTGTAGTCTTTTTTTCTTACTGCTTATGCAATGCCATACAGAAGTTCATTTTCCTTTTTTTTTGAGGGGGTAGATTTAATTTCCCTTATTATGGCCTCATCAGAGGAGTCTATTTGCGCAGCCACCTTGCAGTATGGGAACATCGTAGTAGATGTTTTATGTCTAACTACACTGTATGCAATTTTCATTAACCACTGCTATAAAAACAGGCATTTATTATTGAGTAATTTTATTAACCCTGGAGGCTTGCTGTGAATAAAATGCTTCACAAACACTGTTACAATTTTTCAATGTTCATATTTAAGATATTTACCTTATATTTACTTACTATAGCTACTTGATGTCTATGTCAATTCATAAGAACATTCACTTTATCTTCCCCCCCAAATACAACTGTCCAATCATTGCTTGACAATAATGAGAAGGGACAGCAGGCTTGTCTAGCTTTGGATTTCTGATTACAACAGCAACAACAACAGTGTACATGGGGCTATTATATTAGCTTTAGCCTCTGTCTTTTAGCCCCAGGTGCATATTAAAGACCCAGTAGCAGGATTCCAATTTCAAAAGGAGTCGTCTAAATACAAGGATTTCAGTCAACTGGCATGGTCAAATTTCAGCTGGCAAAATCAGTGCTAACAGACTGACAATATGAAGCCTGCTTTCACCTATTTCTGTAGGAATTTTGCACACACCTGGTGCTCTAAAAACTAAATTGACACACAACCATACTGGTGTGTATACAGCCCCTTAAACTGGGTACAGTCTAGCAATGCTAAAATGGAGAGCCAGTCAACAGTAACAAAGGGGGCAGGGATTTGAAACAACCATTTTTCTTTCATAAATCTGTATTCTTTTCATGACTGTGTAATGTTCTGGTTATTTAATAAGTATAGTATGGTGATGATGCTAATGACATTGAATTATACATACATACATAACAATATGAAATAAACAAGTACAGACAGAAAATTGCTTTATCTACTGTGATTTAATTGTTGCAGGTTGTTATTCACTGTGATGTCAAGTAAAATTTGTAAAAAAATAACGTGCATGTTGTTCTTGCTTTGCATGCAGGGTTTTGGGTTCGTTACGTTCGAGCATAGTGTGGACGCCGACAGGGCCAGAGAGAAATTACATGGCACCGTGGTAGAGGGCCGTAAAATAGAGGTGCATGTTCTTAAATATTTCTTTGGACTTGTTCTTTCTCCCTGTCCTCCTTTCCCTCTTTGTGTGTGTTTATATATTTGTGTGTGTGAGCGTTTGACAATCTTCCACCACATCCCACCTTCCAATCTTTTTCATAACACCAAACTATCACACAAGTGTCATCATTTCGCTTTCCATGTGCAGTTTTATTAACCCAGACCCAAATAAATGTTGACAAATAAGTAGCCCGACATTAATGTATGTGAGAGAGTTTGCTTGATTCATTTTTTTGTTTGTTTGCTTTTTTTCCCTTTTCCTGTTTTACTTAATTTTGTACTGTCAAGGAAATCGACCTTATCAAATGTTTTAAAGTGAAAAAAGCACTTTTCACATTCTTTTGTGTTAAGGAAGGTGCACATATTGCTTTGGAGTTTGGCCATAAATGTTCAAGTGAAAAGTTGTTCTTATATACAGTATGTTTGATAGAGAAAGGAGCTTTTCCCCAGAAAATTTCCAATAATCTTGCTCATCCGTGGACAGAGGAAGTGCTTAGGAAATTACTGACACCTTTAGAATAAAATGCAAGTCTCACAATTTAACTGATTCAGTAGCATGACAATACAAATGATATTTCAGTGTCTTGTGTCCACTCAAAGGACCAACAGCTAGACATCACAAGCCTTGAAGCATAACTCTGCCCATTTTGTAAAATAAAACTTAATAAAACTAAATCAACTAAATAATGTTAATTACTTAAATTAGATCTGGTAGCTTTTTACTATATACCAGAAATACCTGCATGAGTTGTACTTAGAGAAAGACTGAGGCATAGAATGAGTAGAACCAGACTGTATGATAGTCACAGGGTTGGTGGCTATAGACATTTATACAGAAAATATATTTTTTGGACTACTTCTGCTTTTACTCCCACGTATTGCATTGCAGTTGAAATCTTCTATTTCTAATCGTCGATACTATAGGCAAAATTTACTTTTATAACTGTGCCCTGACAAAGGTTATAATACCCTGACACTACAGCAATTATTCTTCACTGATCCATCCATCTATCCATCCAACCAAACATCCAGCTATCCATCCACCTTAAATAACATCATTCATCTTGGATTATTTCATTGACAAGAGCATGAAATACTCGAAGTCCTAAAATGGAGGTTGTGACTTAATCCATAAGTTTCTCCTCAACAAGTAGTATTTAAAGTCTCCATCAGACCTTCTTTAACTGTACAGAGCACATTCTGCAACCTTGGTAAGCAGTAATCTCAAGAAGAATCAACAATTTAATCAGTAGTCCCTGCAATACATATAAAATAGACCCAATTAGTCGTAGACCTTGGTCACTTTTACTTTGAGAGCCCTGAGTTCTGTACATTGCATCACCGTCAGATATTTAGAAGCCACAAACAGCCATGTGTGTTTCAGTCATTAATGGCACATGGCTTTGGTGCTTTGTTTCTTGTGCTACCCCAAATAAATGCCAATATTTTGTCAGCATTCAGCAAGAGCAATTCATCCCAATTTAATCACACTACATGCTGGATCTTTTTTATCCTCCATAAATCATTTTCCAATCTTAACCTAGTGTACCCTGCAGTTCAGGCAGCTCACAGCCCCCCATTCTTTAGCCACAGCAGTGCTGTCTTGCTTTTACATTTCATCCTGTGTTTCCCAGTTGACCAAATGTCTCCTCTGTTGTCTACACTATGATTTTTTTTAATAAGTTTCTAGATTATATGGTAAAGTCATTTAATTCACATCTTTGTTGCATAACATTAAAGTACAGACCTACACAAGAACTCACATCAGCACTGTGTGCACATCTAGACCCTCTGAGGAACCAAAAGCTAAATTATCTTTTTATCGAACATGACACTTTAAAAGTACAGGTTACTGCTCTGACCATACTGAGCAATAAGAGGCTTTAACTAAAGTAAGGAACACACTGAATTCCAAAAGGTTTAGTCCAAGGCCTGGTATTTTATCTTTTCATTTCAAGCTTTCCTTTTCTGCTCACTTGTGGCACCTCCGAAGTCACTCTTTTATGGCAATCCACTTTACCCTCCCCACCAGCCCACACTTCCACCACATTCTCACACTTTGCAAGTACCTTTTTCTATAGTAGTTTTAGTCTTAGTTGTCCTTGAGAAGTTATATGAAATGTTACAAATACAGAGGCTGATAGCATTTTCCAACCATTTTACTGTTCAGATGCACCTCTTAGAGATAAGAGAGTGTAGAAAATTTAAAGACTGACCAAACACCCAATGGTGCTCATTACTTTATCATAAAGTACCCTCATTAATTCATAATATGAATCCATGTTCCTTTTATCTTTGTTTCCTCTTCTGATTCGTCCATTCACTATTTTTATACATCATATTATCAAACATAATCGTTTATCAACTCCCTTATCTTTTTCTCCTGGAACTTTGACCAGCTCGGTTTAAGTTTTTAGATTTCAAAAACTTTTTTAAGGTTGTTTGCACCTTTACAACCCATTTCTACCTGGTATTGATAAGTGATCTGTGGATGAAGAAAGATTCATTAGGCAAGCTGGAAAGGCACACAGAAAATATAACAAATGGAATATTATTGGACTGAAAAGACTGCATCTGCAATTACAAGACTGCATCTCAGTCTTTTCCCTGTTTTCTCAAGTTGCCAGTCAGATAGGTACAGATGAGCTTGTACACTGCAAAGGAAAAATAATTAGAGCCCTTACAGCAGCATCACTTCACAGGCATTTAGACCAAAAACAGCCTTGTGTTAAAACAGAGCAATGGTCTGTGTTAGTGGGGGCGTGCTGCTTTGGCTACCAGTGAGACATGAAATTAAATATCCAGGGAGGCCAGTTTCAGTAACAGATCCATGAGTGCAAAGGTTTACTTAACACTCTAAGGCAGTTTATTATACTATATGACAGTTTTATGCAGCTCTGGAAACTTGTCATATGCCCAATTATTTTATTTGTCATCACTAAAATAGCCAGGTAGACAGTACAAAAACTGTTGTTGTTAGAAAGTAATCTACAAAGAATGCACACAGGAGGTTATTTAATTGGCTCCACAAACACCTTACAGAATGATGTCGCATTACAGTCCTGCAAAACCCATGCCAGGTTCAACTTTTTTGCCCCACAACCCTGCAGTTTCTTTCCAGAGCTTTCTGCATTGGTACCCTTGCTGTGTTGACAGACTGGCCTTGTTCAAATGAATGAGGGGGCAGCATTTTTACCTGCATGGCTAAAGACAGTCTGAACGCACTCTGACCTGCGATTCACCATGTTTGCTGACAGCTCTGCTAGTTCTTCTTACCTGCTTTGCATAGTGAGTCAGATGTCATGATTCAGAGAGCACACTTTCATATCAGGTGAAAATGGGGTCATAGCCTATCAGCCCATTGTATTTCACTTCCACAACAGAGATCATCTTGCAATAGGGTTTTAAAGAAACAGCCTTCCTTCTGGATTGCTTTTGCTGCCATACTAGGATTCTCATGTGCAATGTCATTTGAATTCTAGCCTGTTTATTTAAACTAGGGTTTAATTTCCTTACATTTTCAATAACAAAAACGAAAAATTCTAGAGTAGTTAAGTTTAGACATGTTGTCTATTCTAACATGGCACAGTGGATTTTTACAATCTCAACTTCTTTGTTTGGCTTTTAGAACAAACTTAAGCCAATGTAGTGACGTTCATGTGTTACTATAGCAATGCTAAGGCAAAGGCCCCAGTTACATCAAAACTATAAGAGAAAAATATGATAAAAGATGACATAGTTTTAAATATTTTTGTGCTTTCTTACAGGTCAATGAAACTATGTTCAGAAAACACACCAAAAAAGAAATATGCCTTGTACCTTCAGAATGTTTGCTAGGTCTTCAAAAACTCAGTTTGAGAGGTTAAACCAGCGCGTAATTATCCTTGTTGTGAAGTCCAAACGAAAACAGTTTGTTTGGACGAAATGGTCAGAGTAATGCTTTAAGAAACCAGCTAGCTGCTTGTATAGAGAGAGCTGAAAGAGAGAGTTTTATGCAGTGGAATGATTGCAAAGTTTTCTTGGCCACCTGAGTAAGATGCTGCTTATTCCTTTCTCATCCCCTCCTCCCCACCATCCTTCCAACGGTAGCTTGTTTAGGGCCCCATCCAACACAGTTACAACGGTAACAGTACACAAACAAGTGGGCGGGGCCAAAAGGTTTGGGAATGGTAAGTGTGGGCGAGCGAGCCATTCTGCCAGCATTTCCTCTCTCTCTTCCTCTCTCTTTGGAACGTTTGCAACGCTAAAACTCACGTGACATTTCTTTTTGAATTGTGGTTGAGTTGATGCTGTATATTGACATACATATTTTCTTGCGTGTCGGCGTGCGTGTTCATCCACTAAGTGTTCTCCTGAAGCTGCGTGTGCGAGCGATACTGACTGAGATATGAATTCGTTTGCACATCTATCTGAGATTGTTGGACTCCCATTTATTAATTTATTTTATTTTATAAGAAAATGCACCCTTATTTTAATTTTTTTTTACCCTGTTAGCCGTTGTTTGAACTTGGAATGATTTGATTGGTTGATTGACTGACTTGGTTGGTTTATTTGAGTACATTTCTTTGGTTGTTTTTTGATCATACAATTATTCTTGCAATGAATTAGAGAGGCTGTTGTCTGAGTGTGAATGCTTTGTGTTGCTTTCGTCACAACAGTTCTTCTCACGTCTTAAGGTTGAATGTTGCATAATGCTCCCAACATATTCTTTTACCCTTCTCCAATGATATTTTCTTTGTGTGTTTTTTTTTGCCCCCTCCTCCTCCTCACTGCATGCATCTATACATTTACAAGACATATTTTTGCCAAATGCATCTGTTGTTTCTTTAATTTTGTCTGTATGTTATTGAAATGTCACTATATTTGGGGAGAGCATGCTGGAAAACATTATAAGATAGAAAATATGCAAATGAGAAAGAAAACTGATTTGTTTTGGGTGTGTTTTTTAGTGTTTCTGAATGCAATTTCGAAAACACACAAATGACTTGGGTGTTTGCCATGATACAGTGTACTGCTTTCTTCTTTTATTACATTAGGAGACTATGCATGCAAATTTACTTTAACAAGTATAGCTAGCATATACCAAGTGTAATGAGTTATGGACCTCTTTTATCTACTGTAGGTCAACAATGCAACAGCCCGAGTAATGACAAACAAGAAGACTGTCAACCCATATGCAAACGGTAAGGCAATGTCAATGTTAACATTGGATTTATGAAAAAGTACTCACCCTGTGTAATTTTTCACATTTTACTCTTTATCCATCATTTACTGGTCCCATGTTTTGTCAATTTCTGACATTGTTAATAAGTCTCAGAGGTCCCCAAAACATGCCTGTAAAGTTCCTTGTTTAAAACACCACTTGGGTCATGTGCTTAAGCATGTTCATATACTCCCCTGTTTCATCCTTCATCTGAGCGTGCTGTTTTGTACCTGTAGCTTTCAATGCAAATGAGCAATGCCTGGTCACACCCCTCTCAGGAAGCGGATTTGGTTTCATGCATAGAAATAGAAACTTAGATACTACATTGGCTGCTGCTCTATGTACTCTGCATCTGCGTGGGCACCATATTGGGGATTCAAGCTCCACTAGTAACTGATGCATATGTATTGAAAGATGCTCATGTCACTACAAAATTGACTGCAACTCACTCAATTTTGAATTGATGTTCATGAAATTTGTTTTGTTATAAACCCAAGAAAGTGAACTTGATAGTGGTTACATTTTGGAATTAATTCTGGTTATTGGATGTGACCTTATCAGCTTATTGCCAAAACAGAAGTCTTCTGAATTGCAAGAACATTAGTAAAAGTGGGCCTTGACCTATAAATAGCAGTTTAAGCTGTAAAAAAGTCTATAATGACAGCTACAGTTTAAAAAGAGTAAATAGGATACTCAGAATCTTTCAGACATAATGTTAACAGTTCAATGTCATTAGATTAATATTAATGCAAACAATAGGTGCAAAGTGCTCTAATTTTATTTGTGGTTTTAATATTGTACATGCAAATTTATTTCTATTTCCTTTCTAGTATGGCAAGAGGAACACACAGTTTTCCTGCCATTAAAATAAGGCTAAAAAAACTATGTTTGGTGTAAGGCAAACACTGTACATCATCATTAACATAGCCTCCTTCCATTAAGCATGGTGATGACAGCATCCTGCTGTGGTGGTGTTCCTCTGCAGCAGGCCTTGGAAAGCCTGTTAATGTCCTGGAGTGGCTTAGTCAGACTCTGGATCTATTGAGAATATGTGGCTGGACGTAGAGGAGGCTTCTATGATGCAACCTGGCAGAGCTTAAACAGTTTTGTAAAACAAAATGGGAACAGTTTGCCATGTGCAGATGTGCAAGGCTGATTACGACATACTCACTTTCACGGCTGCAAATGCAGCTAAAGGTGCCTCCACTAAATACTGGCTTAGTGAAACATGCATTTTGTACTTTATATTTGTTAGACCATAAAGAGAACTGTTCTGTCATTAAAAAGTCCAGTTCTTTTAAGATATGTCAGAAAACCAACATACAGTTTACTATAATCCAGTGTTAATTCTAGAGAGGACATAATAATAAAATATTTAAAAGTGATATATAAATAAATAAAATTCAAATATCCTCAGGAGTTAGGCTGTGGGGTAAAGGTGGAGGAAGTCACGCAAGTGGCATGTTCTTGTTTAGGCTTCAAGCTAATTGTCCTGGTGGCTTGTCTTTTTTGTCACCTCCTTTGCTGGCTTAGCGTTGACTAACAGGTGAATCACTGGCTGCTCAGCATTTCCACGTGGTGCGTGCAGCATTCTCTGAACCACCGTCACATCAACACTGACTGCCAGCGCATGGTGCATGAGGAGGGGGAGAAAGACACCAGCGCTGTCTGCAGAACAGCAAATGTTTAACTCCTTGCTAGCCATTTTTTTTAGAAATAACTAAAAAGGATGCAAAAGGTTACTAAATCTAGCCAGAAAGATGCTAGAAGTTGACAGCACTGCAGGCATAACTATGCAAACTCAGACTGCATGAGAGGAAGTACTATTCACAGATGGCTTCATTTTGCCTGAAAGAGAGGCACAGAGAGAGGGGCAGAGCAAATCAGTGTGCTGCAGCTCTCCCATCAAATAAGGATTTAACCATTTTTACAGACAATCTTTATTTTTTAAAGCTATTAATAAACATACTATTGGGATTTCCAAATACTAGACCATAATATTGCCCAAGCCCAGCCTGTTTTTGAGACACCAAAACTAATCAAACATCTGTTTTCCAAACTTTTACACAACCAGTGCTGTAAAATCCAAGTCACTCCTCTTCCAATGTTCTTTGTACAGCTCTTTATAGGTAAGAGAATGTTGTTGACAAGCTAACAGAATTTAAAGCATGTGTGTGGATCTAAGTTGTATAGTACTGTATAAAATGTCTTAGAAACTGCTATTTAAAGGGGAATGAACATTAAATCTGTTAATTTAAAATTCATGAGACGGTAGTATGTATTAAATGTTTAAATAAATTCCCAGGGAGATGAAAGGTCAGTAAGAGTAACAAGTTCTTCAAACTAATCACAATAAAACACCGATGTTCAGTCTCTTTCTCTTCATCCATCTTGTTTCAGGCTGGAAGTTAAATCCAGTGGTCAGTGCTGTCTACAGCCCAGAATTCTATGCAGGTAGGAGGACATGCCCTTCCCCATCTGTCACCACCTTCCTTGTCGTTATCTACCTCCTCCTCATCCGTTTTGTTCTTCAGCCCCTTCGACATCTTCATTTTCCCTTCTCCTCGCCTCCCTCCCCCCTTTATTTTTAACCTTTGTCACCTCTCCTTTTCCCTTCTTTTCCAAAGTATAATGCAACCAGACAAAGTATGTTTATAGTCTGAGAAATATGCTGAGTCGCACAAGGGAAACAACAGACTGTCATCTCTGCTCAAAAACAAAAAACACATTCTGCAGACCCCTCCTCCTTCCACAAGCCATCTTAAGTCTTGGCAATTCCAGCATTCATCTTCCCCCAACTCTTAAGCACCTCCTAACCCCCTATCCTGTCATTAACCATGGCCATTAAGGTTAAAAATACCTGGATTTTGTGATAAGAGGAACAGAGACAGATAAGAGAGTGGCAGAAGAGAGGAGTGAAGGAAAGCAAAGGACAGAAGAGAAGGAAATCTAATTGTCCACTTCTGCAAGAACATTAAAAGGTATGAAATATATTTTGTAAATTAAAATCAATACTTTCAATTTCTCCAGACAGTCATTTGCCTAATTCACCCCGACGTTATTTTAATTACAAAATGACTTTGTATTGATTTACCTTAGTTTCACCTTTCAAGTATCTAAAATGCCATTGGCGCATGTGTTTGTGTGTGCTTACTTTATGTGCACATGTGCAAGGAGTTTTTAAGTATTTCAGGCTTCTTCTGCTTTAGTAATTTGTGTTATTGTGCCTTATTAATAGGTTATGAATCCACCCAGGATAGAGGCCAGGACTGCTTCTTTATGGTTCATTGTTTCTGATATTCTGACAACAGAGAAGATAAAGATTTACAGAATTAGCTCAGCAAAATTCTTTATTTACGATCAAAACACATGCAGAAATATTGATCTTCTTTGCAATTAGAAATTTAGAAGTGTCTCGAGATCTAAGAGCATCAGGTTTTGAGAAAGTGTCTACCCTAATTGATAATACTGTCAATGCACAATTACAGTTTCACAGAAATAAAAAGAAAAAAATATTTTTATACTCCTGCATAGTTAACAAGTAGCCTACAGAAGCCAAGAGCAGCCAAAGTCACTACTATTTCTTTTCGTTACGTTTTCTTGAGATCACAGAATAATTTTGTCATTATTACGGAATAATCTTATCATCATGGGATGATATATTGTTATTTTAGTACGGGATAAATTATCACATCATCACGAGACAACAAGGTTTGTTACCCAATGATAACAGGACAAAAAAATGTGTAACCACAAGACTGTAAAACTGTAGTATATTCCATCATCACAAGAAATGAGCCTTGTTATAATGTAATAACGCAGTAATATATCCTATTATCATGAGATAACAGAATGAAAAGTATCGACATTGGCCGCTCTTAGCTTGTGGCTACAAAAAAACGAAAACATAAAAGTTCATTTGAAGGTCCTGTATGCTTCTGTCAAAGGTTTCTCATTCACATTTTTCTCTTAAATGTAAATAATGGCAACACACTGTCAATGTCCAGTACAGAACAGAAATAAAATATTCATCTGTGCAACACATCAACACATTTGTGTTTTACATTGCAATTTGCCTATGAAACCTTGCAAACTGACTAGAGACTTGACCTGAAGTCAGCTCTAACTTTATCCCTCTAACCTAAATTTAAGTTTTTTAAAAAAACAAGAATGCAGTAGTAGTAAATAGAGACAACTCCTTTTTAACCATCATAGGACAATTTAGGACTTAGTACATATATAAAGCACTCCTTTTTTATTTAAGCTGTATCAAATGCGAAGTGAAGTAGTGTTGAGAAGAGTCATCAGTGTGACTTTAAGGGTAGCCAGGCCATGCAGTCCAAAAATCAAGGTGACAAAAGATGAATAGGAACAATTACCAGCCTCACTCCTCTCCTTGTCTCTCTTTGAGAAACTCTTATCCTTTGGCCCAAACCTTCCATTTTTCATCAGGTCAATGAATGATTCACTGTTTCTATTAGCATTTTATTAGATCTCCTTTTTGAAGAGATGTATAATTAGGGTTAGAAATGGGATCTCCTTCTCAACCTTCGTTCAGCCCAGCTCTCAAATTAAGCTTTGTGTCAGTCGTCCTCCATTAAGATTAATGATAAGTTAATAACAATACCGCTGCAAAAGCTCCACTCCACTGCCACTCTCTCTCTTTATTCTTATTGCTTGTCACATTTTTTTCCTAAAACGGAAATCTGGGAATACTTCACACGTTCTATCCAGGATTCAAATGCTGATGGAAACTAACAGGTGTACAGCTCTTTATGCTATACCATGCATTGAACACTACTTTAACAACCTGCCACTGGCAGATATTTTGCGTTATTGCTGGGAACAATGAGACATCAGGTAAGGTTGGCATCATTTTTTGTACTCCAGTACCAGGTTTTCCCTATCCAGCAGCAAGTGCAGCAGCAGCATACAGAGGAGCTCACCTACGAGGTCGAGGTCGGACCGTGTACAACACATTTAGGGCGGCTGCTCCACCCCCCCACATTCCAGCATATGGAGGGTGAGAATCTTTTCTTGCTCTTGTCCTGTTGTCATTTCTCCTCTTTGGTCTCTCCTTCTCACTCTCTCCCTTCTCCAATGGCAAGTCCTGAATCTTTGTGCTCAGAGTCAGCAGAGCGGTGCATGTCAGCCTCGCCTCACAGCAATAACACACTCCCCAACTTCCACAGCATGCTGAATCAACCAACAGGCATGCTCCAAGACATGTGCCTTTGCACGAACTCATGGGAAATAACTGTCAATTTGAGCTTGTACTGTGGTGTCACTGAGCGAGGCTGTGTTCATGGTGGAATGGGAGGTCCTCCTCTTAAACCTAAACTGCATTTTACCCAGTTGGCAGAAAGAAAGTAAAGAAATAAAAAACATATTCCCAGCTTAGCAGCAGCTCTGGCTGACCCTCCATGACTGAACAATCTGGAGAGGAGCCAAACGCAGCTGTGTATTGTGGACAGTCAGATCTGATTTGCCGTTATTCTGTTGGTTCTTTTTATTTATTTTGCTCTTTATGACTGCAAGTGAATGAACACCAAGGAGGCTGGCTGGGAGTCTTTTCAAGGCTTTTTTTTCCTCCAGCTCACTAGTCAGGTTTTCATCTTAATATAGTACAAATTTGAATTAATTTCCCCCAAAAATTGTGAAACAAATTGTAATTTTATGTGAGGTTTCATCCAGTACTGTCATGCAAAATAAGAAGTTGAGAACATAAACATCTGTGTGCGCTAATTCTCCAACCTGGGGGCATTAAACCTTTGCCATATAACAGGGCCCATCAAGATGACCAAATTAAAAGAGCACCAGTCAAATCTCAAAATATGCTTTCACCCACCATTTTATGTCTCTAATGGAGCAGAAGCTTGTGTGACATTTAATCACATACTCAATGTATGTTTTTCCGTAATCGAGCAGTTAGCGTAAATACAAATCTAATCCTAAAAAATAGAAAAAAAAAAAGAAAAAATGAGAGCGAGTATTACATGGCACTGTAATGGTACTTATGGAACTAGCATACATTATAACTTTACAAAAAACCTGGAGGTAGTGCTGAGCCGTTATCAGACAGTATCTTCACTAGACAGACATTAAGAGTGGCTTTTCACTAAAAGATAAAATATGAAACAGAGTGAAATTAGAAATAAATGGATTTCTCCAATTTAAGCCTTTTTAAAATAGAGGTCTGTGTTTCTTTTCTGTCTTTAAGAATAAGTTTTATATTAAAACATGTTTCAATCAGTATGATTTTTGATAAAAAGTGTTGATCTCAAAAGGCTTTCTGTAAGAATGAACTACCTTTATCCACTAAAAACACAATCACTGTGAGCATCACTGGGAGCATTGAAACCAAGGATGAGAAAGATCAGTGTTTGGATGAACACTCAGGCATGTTATTGAAAAAGAGAGAGGTGCTACAGATTGTACTTTAATTAATGCCGGTGCACCCCTCATTGCCCTGGTGGTAGTCCGATGGTGAATAATTAATGTGAACTGTGATGTATTTTTATTAAAACTGCCTCAAGTGGTCTCTCCAAATAAAACCTGTGACACAGATAGGTAAATAAGTTTGCTGTATGTTTGTACGTGCTTCATAAATATTTCTTCACATCTGTAAGAGGCCCTGACATGATGGTCTGTAACATCAATAAGCCAATATGTGAATGTACCTTTGCTGCAGTCCCACAGAATATATCTTAATAAGTCACATGGCTCTCTGGGCCACCTTGACATTTGAGAAGGTTTTTGATTAACGGAGAGTACAAATGGTGTGAAACCTGTGCATTAGCTCCTGAAGTCAGAAGTTTGGTCCTCTTATGAGCTCTTCTATTTAAATGGAACTCCTTTATGATGCAGAGTAGACAGCTGCAACCAGCTTGTTTTAGTGGAAGCTAAATGAGGAATGTTTTCACTCTGACACACGCACACAAACGCATTAGTGCATGTACTTGCATACGCTGCACAGAGAGGGAAATCTTTGGTCTCATCATAATGGTCATATCATCAGACAGGGAATTCCACTGCAGATCAGGAAAGTGTGCAGAAGCACACACAAAAATGTGTCTGTTATGCGTTATTTCAGCAACCTTATCTCTGGCAGTCAGTGCTATGCTGAGGTAACAAGGGTGTTTAAAAATACACCCCTGGATTTTTCTTAAAGGGATAGTTCAGGTTTTTGAAGTGGGGTCGTATGAGGTAGGCCATTTATCCACAGTCAGGGTATTACCTACAACAGATGGCGGTCGGCACGCTCCCAGTTTGGAGAAGCAGCAGGAGTACCGGTGTAGGAAGCTAAGCAGTAAACTGCTGTGGACGGGGGCAGCAGTAAGAATCATTTTAGTCACCTAAAAAGAGGTCCGGAAAATCAATATCAGTTTAGGTGTAAGGTGCATTTAGAATATTTTTACAGCTTTCCTACAGGAAACTGAAACTGTTACATCACTCTTTCAAAAGCCACCAGAGTCCCTTGACAAAAACAGTGTATTACCTTACAAGACCTGGGAGTTGATGTTCTACTGCAGTCTCCAACATTTTGTTTGGTTTGTGTTACTTGATTTTGGCTTATCCAGATCAACCCTTTAAATTACCAAATTGAGAAGCGGAACTCTTTTTAGTTGATTTTTAGCCACAAATAAAGGTCAGGTGACATGTCAAGGTTAGCAGAACTCAGCTTGTGCATACAGCTGTATAAATATGTCATTTAGAGGAGCTTTTGTCAAATCTGGGAAATAAAATTTGTTACGGGAAGTGTAAAAGTGAAGGTTTTTGCTGAATATATTGGTCTCCATCCAGTTCAATTTTTGTATTTTTTTTCTCTTAAAACTCCCAAATTTTATAAAAGCACAGTACTCCTTTAACCATTAAAGTCATTAAAATAGTAACTAACCTGCTTTAACAACCTATAAGATGGTAGAAGGAGTAATTAGTAAGTCCACACACAGTTACAGCTCTCTGTCTGAATTTTCCTATATGCAAGAAACTCTGTGACATTGTACGACAAATATATAAATGCAATCTGTTCTCTCTAAAGTACAAGTGAAAACACACAAGGGGTTTTGCAGAATAGTCAACTCAGCTATCAAAAACACTAGTCTACTCTGCATTGTTGTAAAAGGGAAAGTGTTGTTGTTGTTGTTACTGTAGTCAAACAGTATTTCCAGCTCAGTCAAGCTTGCTGCAGGTTCAGTCTAATCAGATCTCAACTAATTTGTAAATGGCCTCTGAGAGCCAATAAAGACCTATGCTATTTTGCCCACCCCCAGGTTGGTCCCACCTACCAAGAGGTCTCAAATACTAGTTTTGTACCTCTTTGCATGTAGGGACAGCCTATTTTTATTCCTTTAAATACTACTGCTGTGTCACATCCCTTGACTTCTTATACAGATGCAGAAAGGACCCATGAACTCCTGTATGAGACAAACTGTACTAAAAAAAAAAACCCTAACCCTGTGTGAAACAAGAGTCAACTATGTGATTTTTCCTGACCAAGCTGTTTTGGTGTGGTAGCTTATTTAAACTACACCAGTTTCACAACAATAACCATATATAAAGTTTTACTTAAACTTAACCAAGATTTTTTTTTTCTCTAAACCTAACCAAGTACTTTTGGTGCCTAAATCCGACCAAACTGCAACAGTTTCATGGCAGAAGCCACGTGTTTAGGCAGGCTTCTTTTCTCATAAGACATGTAGTAAGGAGTAAATAAGAAAATAATAATGTAAATAAAAGCCACATGTTTAATGTTGTTGTTATTAAAAACTACTAATAACAAACAAATAGATACATGACGAGGAAATATATGTTCACTTATTTTTCCTTTTCTTTGTAATTCAAACCTCAGAATAAATCTTTTGCTGCTGATTAGACCTCTAGATGCCTAATGTTGGGTTAGGAAGGTCTGTTCCTAACCTTGTAAACATGCAAACATGTCTTGTGAGAGAGTATTTTTGGACCTTCCCAGCCTCCTTACCCAGCTACGAGCAGAGGGGTGCCTGCTGTATTTCCCCTTTGTTTCTGCTCCTATTATGTCTTTTTTTGAGGGAGGGGTCGTTTTGTTGGATTGTTGAGATGGGGGTTGGTTAGTAGCTAGCCCAGTGCTTGCATGTCAACATGCTCTAATATGGATGTTTTTGTTTTATTGTGTTTGTTTGTCTGTTTGTTTGTGTTTGCATCCTCTGCAGTGTTGTTTACCAGGATGGATTTTATGGTGCAGATATTTATGTAAGTATTATTTCCTGGTATGACATTGCATGCTACACCGCCATCTCCGTGGTTTCTGCCCTGTTGCTATGCACATGCAAGCTCCCAGCCCACCGTACTTATTTCAGGCTTTACTGCTGGGGAAGCAGATAGATGGTCATTCAACAACCTGCACTTCAGCTTATGCCTAGCACAGAGACTATAGGCTACAAACACCAATAGGTACAATAAGATGATTCAAATAGTCTAACCAGATATAAACATTGGATATAAGTAAAATATATGAACATGTAAAAAAATGGAAAATGAAAAAAAAAAGAAAGTTGGGGGGGTTGTAGTTAGAGGGAGCAAAATTAGGTGATTAGAGCTGGTGCTGGACAAATTCAAACCTGTGATCCTGAATGGCAGCCATTGCTATTGTGGACCTGGTAGAAAAGCACGCCTCTAAAGTTTTTCCAAGGGTTAGGGTTTTTTCAAGAGATCAGAGATCAGTGATCAGTGTTTTAGGTGCCGGTAACAGTGAGACTTGTGAGGCAAAGTTATCACTTTAAACTTTGTGAAGAATACATTTCTTAGTAGGCCGAAGAAATTTCAGGACCCAGTTAGCAGACTCTTTGAACATTTGGAGCATGTTTTGGATAACTACATGGACACATATCTGAGAGATACATAGGTCTATGGTAATAAGCCTCTTCAACTTCAATGGATCTGTCAATATCATGATCTTTTTAATAATAATCTTCTGTGTGTTGATGATGACAGGTCTTCCAGGAATGGGATGATCTTTCCATTCTTATCTGCCTTGTTTGAATTCAGTAGCTTACTACGTTGCCGTGTTATAAGAGGGGGCAACTCTTGTCCTGCTGACCTTCTTATGTGACAAGATTTTGAGGCCGAGTTAACAGATGATGTTGATGTCACCCATTTTCTAAGATATTGCTGTTCTGAAGTTTTCAATGACACAGAAATACTGACAAAGGCATTAACTTGAAACTCTCTGCATAATCACTCATCTCATAATCAGTGAAGTTTCATATGCATGTAACGAGATAACTCATCTCCCTCTACCTAAGGCCACAAAATTCTCAATCACACTTCATATCCTGCGTGTATAAAACTAATGACAAAAAGTGAGTAGTAGTTAAAGCAATATCTGTTTGACCAGGTGTTATAATTTTTTTCCATGCCAAAGAGCACAATGGCAATAGCTCATAATCAGGATATCTTTAAAAAAAAACGGACAATTCTACAGCTAAATTAAACAAAAACAAAAACAAGAACAAAAAAAACACTTTGCATGGTGATAAATCTTTACTTCCTGTAAGGTGCCTCACACCTCAGGAAGTAATTTTTACCTTTTTGCTGCTGACTTTTTATAAGCTGGGCTCCTGATCTGCTTGTCAGGTCTTTTCTCTTTCAAAAACTTGTTCATTTTGTGTGATTTACTTCTCGTCATCGTGACTTCTGAATTTTTGGAGCAAAGCAGCTTCATGGTGCAGACTGTACAATGTCAACTCTGACAGCTTATGATGTAATAATGATATTAAGACTGGCAGACAATTGGAAAGATGGGCATGACAATCACTTTGTAATAATATTAAATAAAGAATTATTAAAAATAAATAAGAATAAGCAAGAATAAATAAATTAAGAACACTGTGGTTCTGATCATAATGTTGTGCCTGATTAATGATCTGGAATCCAGGAAAAATCCAGAAAAGTTAAAACTTACACCAACAATATACACAAAAACTTGATTGTTGAGGTTTAATATAACTCAGAACTCTTGTGTCATACTATTTCTTGTTGACAAGGTTTTGCTGTTTTCTAGATGCACAAAACCCACAAAATTTTGGTCTTATATTAAAAAAAGAAAATTAGAGATATCCTAGTCTTTTAACTGAGTCCATCCAGGATGGTGTTGCGAAACTGAAGTAAAACCAGACCAGAAAATGTCTGCCAAGCATACATTAAATTTACTTTGTGAGACACACTTATTGCATTGTCTGTAATGGATTTTGCTCTAAATGTTATTTTTAAACCGAAGCTTCAGGTAAGGTTGACGAAATACCTCCAGAAATGAAAAATCGCAGGATAATTTAAAAATAGAGCAGTGCAGTGTTTTAAAAACATGCCGAAATACTGTTTTACTCCACATTTTAAAAGAAAATAAAGATTTCAAGAACTAGTTGCTACTGCAATGGTGAACAATAAAACCACAGGCACACACATGGTGGAAGGAGGTTCAGGAAGGTACAAATTAATGATGCACTGTGTGCGCCCATGTGTGTGTGTGTGGAGGAGCTGCTTAGATAGCTCCCATAACATTCGACCTCCCTGCCTCCTCATTAGCCCTCATGCCCCTGCCATACAGATTGATTGCCATGCTGCAGTTAGAACATTTAATATTCATTAGCAAGGGGATCTTGAGCCCCTGTTTTCTGTGTTTATGTTTATTGAAAGAAGCAGAACTTTGAAAGTGTGTTCAGTCAATTCAAAGGGCAAATTAAAGATGGAAAAGAGGAAATACCATTAATGATCTAACAGTTGCGAGGGATGTTATGAAAAACAGGCTTACATTGGAGGCAAGCCTTTATTTCTGTTTCCCATTCAATGGTGAATGCAAACTCAAAATTGATTTATCCATGAATTATGCATGATCACTGTTAAGATACTGTCAGTGAAGCTCTCTATACACATGTTTGCAAGATAGGTAAAGAGGTAGTCCTGTACGGGGTAGCTTCATAGCGATGGCAATGTATAAGTCATCAGACAGATAGTGTATAAATAACACTGTGTGAGCTATGATGTTGTAGACATGGTTGGTAGCAGGCCAACATTAGAAATCTCTCAAACCATCAGTGTATCGTAGTACAAACTAGCTTGACACACTGGCCTATGCTCAAGTCTGTAACTCTTTGGTTTTGAAAGAAAGAGTAATAAAATGAAGGGGAGTGCTCTGCTGTGTTATTAAAATAATATTTCTAGGACTAGAGCGCAGCCTCTCTGCCGAAGACAGAAATGTTGAGTTTCTCAATTTAACTTTTAAGTCAACACTATGTTATTAACTAACTCTTTGTTTAGTGATTGATTGTTGAAATTTGAAATATCAGTTTGAAATTGCAGGAGATAAGATCTTAGATTCTTATGTACATTGATTTTTAAACAACTACTTCCAATTTAAAGTCTATTTTGATTAAAAGCAGCTTGTTAGTAAATTGACAAATGCAGGTACCCAAACAACTTTTAAATATAAATATGTCTACCCAACATTATGTGGACCCACTGAACACTGTTGCCCAGTAGATTACTTAAAGGTTACAGGTAGGAACAGTGCAGAAGTGAGTAGTTAGCGGTTTACCTTGTGTCAGTGTTAATTTCGATGACGAAGACTATGATGAAAAATATTTGTCAACGAACCTTTTTTCACAGACGAAAACTAAATAAAAAGTCAGATACGATGACGAAGACTGTGATGAAATATAACTGACACTTTAGTATGTTAGGCAGGGACGAATGGAGAAGAGATCCAATCAAAGCTACTCTTTTTGTGGGACAAGTAAGGAGAAATTCAATCAGGGCAAATCTTTTGAGGGTAGGTTGATCTACAGAGTAGCAGAGCCATTTTCAAAAGCCACTGCAGGTGCAGGCACAACAGTTGAATGCAGCAGCAGTTACACACTCACAGGAGGAGGACAAAGACGAGTTTACAGAACTTTGCACAGTTTCAAAGATGTTTTCATGACAGTTATAGTAGTTACATTACAATAGTTACATTATTTTTGATAATTGCACCTTATTTTTCTTAATGTTTTGATTTTGCACAAAAAGAAGGAGACAATAAGTTCAGAGTTATGTGGTTATCTATTTCAATAATATTGTACTTTGTCTTGAAAGAATGTCATATGCATCGCATATCATTCAGGGAAAATGCATATCTTTTTCAGAGAGCATGTATATTTTTCAGGGAGAGCAGGCCCTTATTCTCATTATGTGAGATAATCTTTTGTGAAAAAGCCACATCCATGTTTTTTGACATTAAGAATAAAATAAAATACATGTTTTTTATTACAACCATTAAATGTGTCTGTATTGCATATTCAAACCTTAATACCATTCCATAACAGACTGATGGATACTTCCAATGACTGGAAATTCTGTAGAAAAATATAGGCAACTAAAATCTGCTAATATTTGGTCTAAAATATAGACTAAAACTAGACTAAGACTAAAAGACTGAAGACTAGACTAAGACTAAAACTCTTGTGATATTTAGTCGACTAAAACTAGACTAAGACTAAAAGATTTCAGATGACTAAAATATGACTAAAACTAAATGGCGTGTTATTCAGAAGACTGAGACTAAAACAGAATTTGCTGTCAAATTAACACTGCCTTGAGTGATGGAAATGTGATGGTTAAGAGATACTGTTAGAGCCTGTAGTTGACAGCTGTAAACTATCACTTCGCTGTGGCGCCCTATAATAAAACCTATGGCAGACTGATCAAAATGGTCACAACTGCACATGGTGTAGATCAGCACAAATGTTCCCATCCCTGAAAAAGGTCATTTGAAATTGGAATGATGCTGCGTTACAAGTAACTTACAGTGTGTATTTACAAGTTACTTGTGACGTCACCCACTATTACCCAAATGTTTATTTTACCCCTCTTTGGTTGGATAAGGTCTTCCTGGAAGCTGCAAGTTTTAGCCTTATTTTGAATAGCAGCTATTATTTAGATTAAACTATATAAAGAAACATGTGTACACAGTTTGTTTAAGTTGAAAATGCTTTCTGTTGCCATTCAGGATTTTTTTTTGTGCAGTAAGGTGCAAAAAGGAGGTCTTGTGAGTGTGGGCTTGCAGCCTTGTTTCTAAAACAACACTGATAGTCAGCAAGTGGATAGCAGACAAAAGAGGAGTCCTGCTCAGCCCTACTTTTCTTTAGCAAATTAGCAAATATGATGGATTGGAACACTTCCTATGTGAGATTCTGTGTGTGCGAGTGGAGAGGCCAGACCTTGACCATATGCACACTCATACCAACTATCCAAACACAATACTTGAACGCACACACCTGCACACAGAGCTGTAGGGCTGCCATTAGTCACTCAGTCAGGAGTGACAGTCCACAGTGGTTGGTGACTAACACAGGCCAACCTGTTCATCTTCCTGCCACGGCCCATCATCACACGCACTAAGTATCACTTACTCGCCTCCACAGTTTATAGTGGTAATAATACATTGCTCATGTCAGGACAGACACACTGTCTCAGTCATAGAGCGTAAAAGGGTGGAAGGTGAATGATGTGAGAAGTGCTGGAGTTGTCATTGAGCCTGTAAGAGAGAAAAATGGCTTTTGTTTTATGATAAATTAAAGCAGGTGTTCTCAGCCATGTGCCATTCTCATCCTATAGGCAGCTGGTTTTAGTCAAAACTGAGACTTCTAACCTGTATTATAACTGCTTATATGTATTTTTAAAAAGGATGAAACAGGACTAAAATAAAGCTCTGCAAAAATAAAAGCGTAGTATATGGAATAAATAAATATAGAGAGATATGTAGTGTTACAAACAGAACTCAGTACACTGCCACGTCTGAAAATGCAAAGAAGTTAGAATGAGAGAAAACACATTTACAAATTTAACAACTGTAAGTTAGAATTAAGCCCCTTTATCCCCTGATTATGTAGCCTGATTGGCTTCTTTGAATAGATTCAGGTAATATTTGAGGTCCAGAAAAATTACACCTTTTCCTTTGCCCTTCTTACATTTACTGTCACTCTCAGCAGCTCACTCTCTATTGCTCAAGCCACACACTCACTGCACACATGGAACTCTTATAACAAAAGATATGGAAGGGACAGTACATAACACCTATAAGTATCAACTCAGCTCTTTCATCAGGGTCAATGAATAAAAAAAGAGTGTCCGTGCGCCTAGCTTGGCCATGTAAAAATCTGCAGGATGAAACATATCACATGACCAATTAGTCATCTGCAGTGATTTTCAACACTGATTAAGCTTGACTCAGCTCATAGTGCTATGAAAGTACAAAAGTATACTGCAATAGAATGAACTTTGAAATGACTTGAAAATGTTCACCTGAAGTTAAACTCTGGCTGCCTAGAAGAACTCAGTCTGACATTATAGTACCTGTTCATCATTAGGGCAAGGGTCAAGTTCAAATTTATTTATATGGCACATTTAAAAACAACTAAAAGTTGACCAAAGTGCTTAACACTACACTTCATATTCTAACCCATTAATTAAGATTGGTTTAAAGGATTTGAATTGAATTTAACCACAAATTTAAGCTACACTTGCACAAAGTCATGAGAATTAAAGTAAGGGGACTGTATTATAATTGGTGCTAAAATGATACATTTAGCACTTTATGTGACTGTTGTTTGTGTTTGTGATGAAACTTTAAAAACCACCCAGCTTCTGATGTATATTTATTTCTTTATTTCTTTCTTTATTTACATGCATGCTGTAATTTGGTTGAACACAGAACTGCTATATGTGATTACTGCTGCTGGCATGTCATACGTTTGCATGCATCTACACAAGTTGCTGTGTTTTAATTAGTACTTGTGATGTGTGGAGGAGAGAACTGATCTGGCAGGTCTGGAGACAGTGCAGGATGCACTTAGTATATTAGATGACACTGTGATGCTGATGCTAAACAATACTGTCATGCAGGATGCAGCACTATGTCAGCACAACAGTGTGACATAGTGCTGACACACACTCTAACACAGCTAGTTTCCTACACACATGAAAAGAAAAATGGCATCAGTGAGACTTACCCAGAACGCTTCATAAATGAAGGATGTACAAAAAAAAAATCACACTATAAACAAAACAAGCAGTGGCTATCAAAACTTTATGCAATTAATTAAACTATGTCAAATATATTTAAAGGAAAATATTACTTCTAGTACTTTACAGATCTGTGATCATTCCTCTTTCACAAAAGATTTCAACAATTAACTTGTAACAGAGAATTACATCTTCTCAAAGCAAGAATTTCAGCCCTACAAATTTAGACTTAAGCCTAAAATTGATTTTGTTTGGGGTTCCAGTTTTGTGACTGAACTTAACATGCATCAAATACAGAAAAATTAAAGCACAGCAATGCAAGTCCTCAGAAAAAAAGATGACTTTTTTTAAATGATTTTATATGTATTGTGGTTCTGAGGTTGTTTGTCATGACGTTGTTAGTTGTGACTTCCATCAAAAATACTTATAATATTAAGACAGAACCCCTACATGTGCAAACCATTACACCATTATATATTTTAAAAAATAATTTCTTAAAACTATAGTGTAACTGTTTCATTAAAGCATAACGAGTAAAAATGGTCCAGTGCCCCTTTTAATAACAGTTTTCAAAATGAAATCATCTCAACTACGACAGTACAACATATTAAATAGCTAAAATTACACTTTCTTACAATAAAAGCTATTATTGATACTATATACACTATATGTGATTAATTTCCTATTTCTAAGCATACAGACACACATAGATGGCATTTATTCAGTTTCCTATGCCTAAAGGACCAATGAGATATTTTGTTTTTTTCCTAAAACAATCAAGCCATTAAAATTGTTTATTAATTAACATATTAAAAACACACACACACACACACACACACACACACACCTACACACACACACACACACACACACACACACATTGTTTTAAAACCTCTGGAGCTAAATGTACTCAGCCTCTCCCTTAGAGTTTTCAATTTGTTGAATAATCTCAGATGCATGAACAGATGAAATAAACCATAGAGGCTGAACATCTTGTGAAACCCCTTTTGGCTTGAATGTGTACAGGAGCAATGAGAAAGTACTCTAAGGTTGAAACTTTGTGCTTTCGTATCGTATCTCATATTGTCAGAGTTGGGCAGAGTTGATTTATTTGATAACAGCACTGTCAAAATGCCAGTATCTTATACATTAGACAAAAATATGTTTATTAGGTTTTTTTCATGTCGGTATGTCTGTCTGTGTCTATATATAACATAAAGCTCAATAGAAAACTGTAGAGATGAGGATTCATTTGCTGAATTTTTCACATTTATGTATACTCTGGTTTGTGTGTATGTGTTTCCAGGGTGGTTACGCTGCCTACAGATATGCCCAGCCTACTGCTGCCACAGCTGCTGCATACAGTGACAGGTAAGATTTAAACTACCAACAATACATAAGGAAATTCATCATTATCATGTTTATACTCAATACAGAACTGGGATATAGACAGTAAAAAATCTGTTTCATTTAAAAGCTGATGAAATGGTTTTATTCACACAACAGTAACTTTTGGACTGCATTCAGAGGACAGTCAACTGCAGAGCAAAATGTATCTGTGTTCAGACTTAAGGTCCTTGTGATTCATGAATGCTTTTTTATTTTTGCTCTCCAAAAATAATATTAAAAGTTCATGTTACAGTTCTACAGCCAATACTTCTACTATTAAATTTAGTCAAGCTACATTGATTTAACCTGCTGAAATTGAATGATCTGCTTCTTATGTTTAAAAGGGCTAAGCAAAACTTTTAAGACTTGAATGTTGAAACTTTTGTTTTCTTCTAGGGAATGCGACACATCGTTTGATTTGTTCAATTGCTCACTAATGAACCAACTTACCCATACATGCATTTTGGCTTTCCAGATTTCTGTTATAAGCCTCTCCGTTTGTGTATTCCAAAATATCCCCAAAGTGGATGTTAAGGCAACATTTAAACAGGTTCATAAGGCAGGGGCAGGAGTTTTAAAACTCCAAAAAAAAAGGGTAAAGAGGGAAATTTAACCAAATACTCACAATCTCAAAAAATGGACAACAGAGACGCATTCTGCCATAATATTATCATGTAGCTTAACTTATAGTAATAACTCTACCATTATATCTATTCTGCACTTGTTCTTTCTCTCTTTTTTACTCAACCACACAAAACTTTTCCACTTCTCTTTATTTTCTATTCTGTTCTGTGTCCTTTCCCCGCAACTATCCCTCAGACCTGCAGGCTGAAGCCTCATTCTTTCCACAGCCCCCTCTTTCCGTCTTCAACTTTTGGTTGATTTGAATGACCAGTCTAAAGCAAATATCAAACAGGATAGATGTTAAAATTGTGGGGTTCTCAGTGCAAAGATATTTCTATTTTTTTATGGGGTGTGACAATATGTTTTGCAATTTACACGATGTATCATTTTCCATGGTTGATATAACATTCAAGGTCAATATTGGGCTCATCTGAAATGATAAGATACAATGGAATTCAGTGACTAGAAACTGATACTTTAACTTTTTGAATGTTCAAACAACCTGGTGAAAAGCTGGTTGTAGGCTATTTAATTTTTTTGTTAAATTTAAATATTTACAAAATAAGTGCAACCATTTACTCATCAGGTTGGATGACCTGTGGTTTAACAAGATACTCCTGCTCCCACTTTCAATATAAACAGTGAGCAAAAATTTATATATATATATATAAGTTTGTCATTCTTAAATACAATGTGTAAAATCTTTGCATCAATAGAAAAGATTATTTACCTTGTAAATACCTTTTCGATATATACCCTTTTTGACCTGACAAGCACCTATCACTGTATTTGGATCGTACAAGGATTAAAAAAAAAAACTCCTGGCATCAGTTAGTTGGATTACTAACACTGGCTATTGAGTGACTGAATTCCAGACTCAAAATTGTTTATATTAGTGCCTTACACAGCCCCCATTCATACATGTAATATCACAACTATATTCACAGAAACAGCTTCATTATATACAGCCTTTAAACTAAAAACTGAGATGAATCATTGAATCAATGCCTCTCTGAGGAAGCTTTAACAAAAACATCATATGAGAAGTTTCCCCTAATTTATTAAGGGCTATTACCTTGGATTGCACTGCCAGTTGCATTTGTTAAAGTATCTTGAAATGTCTTTCCCATTACACTTCACAGTGTAACTGAGAAAGTACAGAATTGTAGATCTGGTTAATTAGAGAAATTGTGCTCCTTGAACACTGGAATAGAGCTTTGAGGGGAAACAGTTGTTTTTGGGGCTGAAATTATATTTGAGGGTGTTTCATTTCTCTTATGCCCCTCACCAGATCATTAATAATGGATATATTCATAACTCAATTTATAATATGTGTTAAATTAATAAACACTAGTGTGTAATTGTAGTTTATAATTGCATGGAACTTGCTGATGTCTGTCCTTTTTGATTTATTATTCATCATCTGCTGCACTTTGACCAAATTTCGATTTATGTGAGCTTGGTTTGAAATAATAATCTTGGATGGCAGAAATACCATCCATCCAGTTCAGGATATAAAATTGTTATAGAGAGGACTGTGGCTCTAGACAAAACAGCAGCTATGTAGGTACACACAAGTTTTATTTGAAAATAAGATATCCTGCTTGGCCGATGACACCAGCTATATCTGCCAAAAAAAGAATATTGAGAGCCAGGAGTAGAACTGGAGAAGATTTATTCCACTGCCTCAGTATTTTTATTCAGAAAAAGAGAGGAAAACTGATACAAGGAAAAGAAAAAGCAGTATAGTAACTGATCCTTCCCTTTTTTAAACTTTTACATTACAAACTCAAAACCATAATCTAGGAAACATCAGTAATTATAATTATGAATAATAATAAACAATAATATTTATAATGCTGATTGACACAATTTGACAGTTATTTATGTATTTATAGATAATGTGTTAATTAAAGGCATGGTCTTTGTTGTAATGAAATTCCAGCATTTATGCCTTATGTGATTTTTTAATTTTTTAATTTTTTACAATCTATGCATCATAGTGCCATTATCATTGCAGAATTATGCAAAGTTGAATATTTTGTCAAAGCAATTATTTGAATATTTGAATCTCGTTTAATCTGAGTATACCGAGTCAAACAGAATAGAGGGATAGAGAGAAAGGCTTCTGAAGACTTTAGAGAGCAACTAAGCAAAATATTGTTTTGTGTTTTTTTGTTTCCTTGTTCTTAATTTGCTACAATAATGAAGTGTTGAAGATATTGTTTTATAAGGTTATATTAAATTAGAAGTTATGTTTTCAGCATGTTCTGCCCCCAAGTATTGAAAGATCAATAAACAAAGCTTTAAACAAAGTCCTAGCAAATGCTTAAAAGAGGACTGTTTGGATGTTATCCTCTGTCTGGTGTAGCATTGAGAGCTTGCTTGTGTACCTGTGTATCTTTGATGTGCCCATCTGTGCAGGGCAACACTGGCACCATGTGGGTCATGTTAATGCCACGAGGGTCACAGATGGGAAGCACCAACAGCTGCTTTCATTAGGCCTGACCAGACCCACTCAGACTCATATGGCATGCAAACCAATACAAATGCAATGCAGTCACTCAAGCAGATAGGCTCACGCAAGCACATTATGAGCATTCACAAATTGCTACACACATGCACAGGGACAAGCACAGACTATTTGGCACCCTACCATAGCAGAAATTCTTCCACAATCCAAGAATTTTGTGATAAGTTCATCATCGTCACCATCATAATTCTGTCCTACCATCATAACCCCAAAACCTCAAAATCAGAATCAGAATCAGAATCAGAATCAGCTTTATTGGCCATGTATGTTCACAACATACAAGGAATTTGGTT
>JAPZDV010000009.1:22041921-22080103 GCA_029814665.1 Acanthurus lineatus | reverse complement strand
TATGTTCACAACATACAAGGAATTTGGTTTCGGCAGGTGGTGTCACTCATGGAATGGACAGCAGCAATATGCAGAAACATATATATATATAGCATACTGAAACTATATATATAGCATACTGAAACTCACCAACCCAACATGTTACCCAACATGTTACTCCTCCAAAAGGTTGTGGAGTCTCAGCCCTACTCTTTCACCAACACATTCAGACCACAACAACACTGCTACTCCAAACAACTGTTGACACTGCAGTTATTTTATCTTATCTTTGAAGGTGTCTAGTTATACAGATACGCTAACACTTCTTCAGCTAGCTAGCAGAATACATTTGGGCCTTTATCCTAGAGAACTGGGGACATGAAATAAAAGTAGTAGTTGGGTTGATTTACCCTGTTCCCCATACCATAGCCTGTATACATTTTCTTACACTAAGAAGATGAGAAGAGAATTTAATCCTGAAAATATTTTACATTTTAGGAAATATTCTTTTTTTGAGGGTGACATAAGAAGATCAACATAAATCTCATCACTGTGCATTGAGTAATAAGCTATGGGAATGATGTGGTCAGTCTTGCTTTAGGAATGATTGGAAACAGGTGGAAACAGCAAACAATGCTCAAACGTTTGAAGGTAACAACACCTATATTATAACTCTGTTGATTTCAGCTCACACAATCTCCACCATGAAACTGATGGTAAAACTGAACACTGAACTTGAGCACCACACTTTGCAGATGAATATTGGACTTCCCAATTGATACATCCAAGATAGTTCGAAGTGGTTGTCACATCTCCTCCAGTCTACTGCTTAACACCAGAGCCCCTCAGGGTTGTATGCTTAGCCCCCTCCTGGTTATGCTGTACACCAATGACTTGCAACACCTGATCTGGAGAGAACTCCATTTTTAAGGACACATTTACAACCTAACATGAGAAACAAATTGCCCATATGATATGAAATGTTGATTGAGAAGGGCCACTTCTCAATCAACAGGTTTGCACAGGACCTCACATCCCCTGCATTGACCTTGATATGCATTGACATTAATGGTGCTAAGAGGAAGACTACTGTTGATGTTCTTAGCTTACATTCTTCAGCTAACAACTACTAAATGAAATGCCATGAAATTTCACATGTTCCACTGAATGATTCTAATTTTGCTGATGCCTTAAATTCTTGTCCAGCACCATTATTAGGACAATCTCTTGGATTATGGCCAAATTCCCAGTCAGTGTCAGTTTACTTTTGTTGCTTTGTGCCACTGTTTACATGGAAGATGGTGAACATGGTAAACATTATTTCTGTTTTTGGTATTGTTATGTTTAGCATGTTAGCATGCATATTTTAGCATTTAGCTTAAAGCACCACCGTCCAAAGAGATACTGTTGTGACCTCATATTTGTGCATAGTACACAGCACAGAAATGATAAATGCTTTGGTATTTCTCTCTTAAAAAAGCGAATGTTACTAATCTATAACAGTAATTTCTTACAAATAGGTCATTATTATTGTAAACAAACAACTAAGACTGTAGTTTATACCATTAGACTGCAGTCCCTTAGACTGTTGAAAGATCACTTTATTGTTGTGTAACTGTGTACAATTTTGAGAGATTGAGAGAGATTTTTCCATCTCTAAATATTCAGCCTATCAAAAACCTTAAGCATTTGACCAAGCTTCCGACTGTTTTGTAGAGCTGTTGAAAATGTTGTTTCCATGTTTATCTGTTCACCTCAGGGTCATTTTAAAAATGCATTTGACTCAAATTGCATTTGAATTTGTCTTGTAGTTGTAGCTTACCACACACTCTTACATACACACTGTCACAGACACACACATGAGCACACACACACGCACACACTCACATGATGATGGGTTAGGTCTCTGCGCTGTGAGATAAGATAGGTCAAATGCAGTGCTGGGCTGAGTGTGGGTGTTGAGCGGGCTGCATGGTGAATAGCAATGTCCAAAACTAATCGGGATTAACTTCTAATCGCTTCAACCACTGGGCTGCTATGCAAATCAGCTCAATTATGGGCACAGGCCCTGGCCCCTGATTGGCCCTTATCATGACTGAGCTAGGACATGGAGTGGAGGAAGGGGATAGAGAATGGTTGGCCACCGCATAGCTGCTCACTTTAAATAAACACTGCTGTCCAGTTCTTTCTAAAAATAGAAAACTCATAGATTCTCTCTTCTTTGTCCATATATTTAGTCAGTTTTCATGGGGATTTTTGTTTTTCTTTGTATCATGTATTTTATGTCTCTTTCTTGGCCAACTGCATTTGACATTTCCTAGACATTTCAATTGCATCTGAGATTATTAAATTGGAGTGGTCTGTATGCATAAAAAATGACAAATAAAATGTTGGTCCACTCAACACTCCTCAACTCTTACTTTCAAACTTCTGGCCAGACTGCTCTAAAATTTATTTTACATAATATCGTTGTAATAGTATGACTTTTAATTATTTGAACAATTCCTTGGCCTCATGCCAAATAGTAAACATTTACACAAAAAAAAATCTAAATTTAATTCGCATTGCTATGAAATTGAGTTAATACCTTTATGTTCCTCCACAGGATGAACCATTCACATTTTTTCACGCCAGGTGAGAGTTTTATAGTGTAAATTCAACTCTCAACATACTGCATCATTATCAAATGGATGACAGAGTGATATCTTTTTTTTTACAAATAAGCTTTTAACACACACACAACTCCTTCATGATGACCAACATTTTAAAGAGAAAATGTAACTTAATTCCAGACTTTTGCCCAGTAACAGTAAATTGTTAAAATACATTTGTTTAACAATTTTATTGTGTTTCTGTGATACATGTAATAAAAAATGTCCCAGCACTTTGTAGTAGCAGGCAAATTTTTACCCAAACCATGACCTGTGACTAACCCTAGCATTTTTGTGCTCTAACAAAATCACCAAACCACTAATATCAAGGTGATGACAATTGTTAAGACATGTTTAGACATTGATTTGAAACAGTTTTTGAAGGCACTGAGAAGCAAAAAAATATTCTGACATTTCATTTGGCGACCTTGTTAAATTTTTGGATTGTCGTTTTTCAAAAAAATTAAATACGTTTTTTTTGTTTTGTTTGTGTTTTTGCTTAAATGCGCTCCAATGTGATAAACAACAAAATTAATTAATGTTTTTTTTAGTTTATTCCACCACCTTTGTACCGTGAGCTCTAATTACCATTGCAGCCTCAAAGGCTTTATTCTGAGCCTTAACAAGCTCAACAATTACCTGAAAGAAGCTACAGTTACATTAATATTGATATTTGGTATTATGAATTTGATATTCAGAGTCTCTTGTGTCTTTTTGTGATAAAACACAGTTCAGAATATGCATATCTTTAAGAATTCTCTGTTTTTTCTTGTGTTTCTGCAGTTACGGACGAGTATATGCTGCCGACCCCTACAACCACACACTCACTCCAGCAGCCACATACAGCGTTGGTGCCATGGTAAGACTGTCATGCACGCCACAAATCTCTGTTCTCCATTTCTAGTGGTCCTCAATTCATGCATCATCCCACCTCTTATTCGCAAAAAAAAAGTTGTTACAAATGTGTCTCCAAAATCCATGGTAGACATGATTTTTTTTTGCAATGCATGTAACCCATTTGCATTTACAGTTTAAGAACTATATCTGCTTCACTGGCTTGAGTAAAGTAAGGATACTGAAGACAAACTAATATTTAGTACTACTGATCAAGGAAATGACAACATTTTTTTTTATGTCAGTTAAGATGTAGTGGTCATACTTATATTTAAACATATATAATACACGTATATAGGAAAGGTTGCCCTACCAAATGAATGTTTTGCCTTAATTTAGTGCTGTCTGATGCTTCCCCTTGGCATTGTAAGTAATGTAGGCCTTTTAGGTGAGGTCCCTCTTGAGAACATCATTTAATGCAGCACCTGCAGCAGTTACATCAGTCTTACCCTTTTCTGTGAACAAGACATGGCTAACATGTAGCTCGCAGAGCAAGGAATGTGCTTGAATTTTTTCAGATAACATGGACACAGCTCCTTCTTTGGTTATAGATGACATCTAGAAATGGCCCTGGTAAATTGTATTCCTGAAGAACTGCACAAAAAAAGGAGAATTTCCCCGGCCTTGAAAGAAACTGATGCACTCTTCCACGACCAGGATGGAATTAACATTGTTTATTTTGAAACAGAGATTTGACAAATTGGCCACAGTCAATTTTCCAACAGACTGGCATAAACTATCCCAGAGAGGCTGAGAAGTGTGATATCCTGATAATTGGTGCGCGTCTATTAGCACCTCGCAATACTTTCAACTGAGTACTTTTACTATCCAAAAGAAATCACATCTTGGCCCCCTCAACTGTGCCCAAAAAGCTTGTTTAGTTAATTTATCTTCATTGAACCTGAATGCTCTCAAATTACTTTAGTATTTCCTAATACAAGTTATATAACTAACAGATGTGCAATCAACTGATGTTAGCTAAGAAGGTAAGAAGGTTTGAATGGCAGCATAACTGCTATTAAGCTTAGTTCTCCATGTTAGATAGGAATGAATCTTCTCATTGAAGTAATAAATGTAAACTTGAGAGGAGACAAGTCTCAACACAACTCACCCTGCTACTCTCTGGCAAGCGGTACAGAAGTATCTGTTGCTATACCATCTTTTTTTTCCCTTAGGCCATGTGATTCTTAAATTCCTCCTCAGTACTTAGTTGGTATGTGTGTGTGTGTGTGTGTGTGTGTGTGTGTGAGTAAAATGTCACTAAACATTAGCTTAGTGCTGCATCTAAAGAAACCTGAAGATCTTTACCACGTTCTTCGCCTGTAAACTTTGGTTAATAAATGTCACCTTTTATCTTCTACGGTAAATTATCTCTTGCTTCCCCATGAGGTTATCAAAGTGTGACTTTGACCAGCGCAGTGTTCACATATTAGTTTACCGCAGTCAGTAGAATCCCTACAATGCATTTTTTGTCAATTTACAGTCAATTTACAGTAATGCAGCAGCCTTCTGTCTGCTGCATTTATTTAATTGTAGGTTTGCTAATGTATGGCAATAAAAATGTATTCAAATTTCTTAGCAGGTTGAAGTGAACCGGATTGCATTACTTTTTGCTTGTAATTTGGATTTTAGAGATACTGTTTATCTTTTTTTTCAACGTGGATCGATAACACTGAATGTTGCCACTTGTGTGTTAATGTCGTCAAATGTTCCACTGAGTTTCACCCTCACTGGTTTATTTGTCCTTATTCCATTGACAGCTGACATCTAGCTTACACTTACACATTGATTGCCTCTGTGTTTGAAACAGAAACATGTCTAGCACAGTGCTTGTTGTCAAGAATGAGCAAGCTGGGAACTGCTTTGTAAGGCCTATTGTTAAATATTAAAATACCTGGATTTATATGGTGCTTTTCTAGTCTTTTGACCACTCTATGGATCAAACCTCTACCTTCCAATAAGTGGATGACCCACCTTATCTCCTGAGCTCAAAGTAAAAACAATAAAACTCATCCTAAAGGACTAAACAATGTCTGTTTTAATATAATGCTTACATGCCATATGTATATTAAAAGGGTTTTTTAGTGTTGTAATCGTCACTTAATACTGGCTGTGAAGTTAATCCCTTGAAAGTGCAGCATCAATGTAAAGGTGAGAGACAACATACACAGTCATTTTTTGTAACAAGAATTAATTCAGCCAAAGTTATTAAATGAACCATCTGAGTTTGGGAAGTCCATTGCTAATCTTTATAACACACTTGTAAGTGCATTGCCAATGTTTTGTCCCAACAAAAAAAACATAAATGCATGGACCAATTATATGACAATGAGTTCCCAGTCATATAAACCTGCTCTTAGCAGTATTTGGGAGGTTAGCCATAATCTAGAAGTGCTCTTGTTGTTGCATACAGGTAGTATGCAAGACACAATAAAGCAAACATACAGGTTATATTTGTTATCCAAGAGCTTGTTGCTTCAAAACCAAACAGCACTAATTTTCAAATTAATGTACTATCTTTTAGGCTCACTGAAGCACCGTCATTATTATTAGGCTAAAACCTAAACATTCAATTCAGAAGATTACCTACAAATAAGAAAGATTAAGATTCAACTTTAGGGTGTTATATTTTGGAACAATACCTTAAATCCTCTGTCAAAAAAAAACAAAACAACAAAAACACAAAAAAATTGCTATTCTGTCTGGTTAAAAACAATAAAACTGTTGTAAGGTAACAGGTAACACTCCCCTTCAACAGGTAGTAACCTTAAGTAGAACTGACTGTGTCCACCAAAGAGTTATTTTCTTAACATGGCTGTGATGAGGCACTGAGCACTGCACACAAATTTCTGCCAAGAACTGTAAATTGTTGAATTCTCAGAAACCTTTGGTTACAAGTGCTAAATGACAACAACAACACAGAAGAAAGTAATCATGCTTGTCTCTGAGTGTCCGTGTCTGATGTTTGCTTGGTCACAAAAAATCTCATAGACCCACATAGGCCTGTGAGTTTGTCCTCTCTCCCTCCATGGTTTAACCTACCCTTCATCCAGAGCAAGCACTCCACCTTATGCCAACATTTGCATGTTTAGCAATTGTTAATAATATAAAAACTCTGTTCAAAGAAGGTACTTGAAAGGCAAATTAGCTGTTACTTCCGTGGATATTCCACATCTAGCAATCAAAGCGTCTCAGCTGAAAATCACTTCTCCTTCAAAATGCTCTCAAGTGCAACCAGCTGAGCTCCCTGAGGATGTAAGCAAAAACAGTTCACTGTAACACCCTCGATGAGATAAAAGAAAACAGCTTAAAAACTAAAACAAAAAAGATCTACTCATCACACAGAGCACTGTGTGTTTACTCTAAAGGCAGGAACAGTTTTATGCATTTTACTTTAAATGGGACCAGCCCTTAAAAACACAATCATACTACCTCTATCTGAGTATTTCCCTATTTGGCAAGGAACCACTGTGCATGATCACACAAAGTGGAATTTTTGTAAATATAACTTTGTAATAAACCCACTTAATGTGTCTAATTCATACGAATGAAGCCTAATGCCAGTTTCAAAATCATGATATGTTTGCAATTTTGGATTCCTTAAAAACAAAATATATGTACTTATAGCATGTGTAGAATTGTGGGATTCATGACCATCACTAATTCTGTTTTCTGTTAAAAAAAACTCTCTAAGCATGACATCATCAACATTAAAGATAAAAGAATTAGATGCAGTTAATATTTGTCTGCATTTTGCAGCCCTTCTTGACAAAGGAAAAGAAGACTTGAGCTGCCTGTGAAACATGCAGCCTGTGTATACGTGTATATGTATATCACCTTATTAAAATCAGGTTTCATTAATTTATTGTTTATAAAACTGAAAAATATCATTGTTAGCTGTAGATTAAAACTTGCTTGATACACTTTAAAATCTTAACAAATGCTTCATCTCCTCCATTCTATCCCCTCCCCCATCCTATTTTCTCTTCTTCAGTCGCTGTGCATGAGCTTTTCTGCAGCGCTGACATCTCCTCACTTAAACTTAATTGAATTTGTCTGTGCTGCTAACGGCAGTCCAAATGACACATTAATCCCGCCTGTAAAAGGTGATGAATGTCTTCATGCCTTGGCAGCCCAGTCCATGTTAGTTATTATATTTCTAATTTGGTGGATACCACCTCACCCCACACTCCCTGGTAATGAAATAATTAGTCATTTTGATAATTAAATCCCTCATTGGTGCCATAGCCACAGGGAGGAGGCGCGGGAGGAAAGAAGCGAGTAAGAGAGCTGAGCGAACTGGAGGGAAAGATTGTCAGAACTTGCTGGTGAGTTGCAAACAACGTGCTCCAAAGTGAACAGAAATACAGGCTCAGCTACCGTGTAATTATTCACCAAACTGTGTTTTGAATATTTGCAAACAAAAGGAAGTTAATTGCTTCAAATAAGGTTTAGAGTGTCAGTTAACACATCATTCAGTCTTGATGCCTAGCATTTTAAATACTTTTTATTTCTTCTGCTACCATCTGCCAGTGTTACAAACTAAAAGTTTTATTGCAACTCAGGAATTATTTTTCAATTTTATCCATGAATTCAGTAATGAAATCATTGTAAATGGATAAAACACTAACATTTAGATGGTAAATGAATTTATAATCTAACCACTCAACACAAACCAGCATTTACACAATAATGGCAGGAGGCTAATGCCAACCTGCAAGCTGTCTCAAACAAAAATATCAGAAAGGTGTATTTCAGGATAAGAGTGTCTTGGATAACACTTTTGATATTGTTGTTGATAAAATGTTACCAGTGAATTGAAACTCGCTCTTTTTTAACTATTTGAATTAATCTGGATGTGTGTCTTTGAGGTGCTCTGCTAAGTTGGAAGGGTCTCCTCCTTTCATCTGAAAACTATGATGGCATCATTTGTATACTAGTTTTCATAAAATAATCCATGATGATGCACCTCAAATGCAACGTTGCCTACTTTTGTACAAGACTGTAACTCCTTTTTTGATGAGTGGAAGTGGAGATGTTGCTAGCGTTGCGGCTGTTCATTTCTTCATTTTACGCGGATTATTGTTGTTCTTTGGTGCTGATAGATGATCTTCTTCCAGGAGAATCGCATCCCTTGACATATGGTACCATAACCTTTTTTTTAAATTTTTCTTTGATTGAAAAGGCACCAACTTAGTGCCAAAGTATTACTTTTTGTCACATTTGGCACCTGTGTCAAAGACATACCGGTGCTAGCAGAGGACCACTCCTTACCAGTAATCAAAACACCCTTTCAGAACAAGATGCAGCCAACATCACCATGCTGACAACAGTTCAAGTTCGGGTTGGTCTGATGCTGAAATAGGAGTCATTTTTTGGTTGAAGTAAGTTGATAAGTTGATTAAAAAAATGTTGACATATTTATAAAAGTAAGAAAATAAATATCACTGAGAGTGTTTTGCCATTTAGTGCTTTACTACTCTGCTTGATAAATATCAGCCCTGGACCTTGTATTCATCAAGCTTTTCAACCTGACAAAAAGCTTGGTAAAAAATTTTTTTTTAAAAATCTGGAAACATACAGTTTCAACTCCGTATTTCACAGAAACAAATCACATTCCATAATATATCTAAAATGACTGTTGCTAAAAGCTGCAACTGCCTCAATCTTCATGACCTTTTCCCAGTAAAAACCAGCATGATCCATCCAAAAGATTCAGCCCATTCTGGTTTACGTTCTGCTCAAAATCACCCTTTGACTTAATTTCTTTCATTCATCTTTTCCTCCTCTTGTTTGTGATTGTATTAACTGAATTTCTTTCACATAGCTGTTGGCATGCACCCCTGGCATGAAGCGTCTCGCTGTGCTTGCTGCATGACGATTGCTCCGGTCATTGGTCTTTCATCTCCCATGGGTTTGAACTGGAATAACGGTAACGTAATGTTGAAACTTCAGTTGTAGTTTTTGATGGACTGAAGGGGGCTAACAAGGTTTATGTGTGTGTGTGTGTGTGTCTTTCTGTGTGTTTGTGTGTTTTTATGCCTTGTGTATCTGAACCTTGGTGTTTCAATGGATATGAATGTGTGTGTCTTTTGGGTGTATGTGTCTGTCTGTGTGTGTTTGTGTGGGTGTGTGTCCTTTTGTTTGTCCATGCATGGATGTGTGTTTCAGAATGCGTTCGCCCCGCTGACAGATGCCAAAACTCGGAGCCATGCTGATGACGTGGGGCTAGTGCTGTCCTCCCTCCAAGCTAGTATATACCGGGGAGGCTACAGCCGCTTCGCACCCTATTAGCAACACCTGCAATCTAAACTCAACCTTCCAACAGGACAGAAAGATAGTGTGTGTGCGAGCGAGTGTGTGAGCGAATGAGAATGACAGAGAGAACGAGTTATCACAGGAGAGATGTTACTGAGGCCTGGGTATTGCAATACATGCAGTTTGTGCATCATTTCAGCATCTCCTAAGAGAGAAGTACAAAAAAAAAAAATAAAAGAATAAGAATAAAATGACAGCTGATATTTTTCATCTTATACCTCAGATATTTTGTGCTGTGTATTTTGATATTGTGGGTTTTTAATTTCTAAAGATTTAAACATAGATTATCAGCTGTAGAGGTTTTTCCATGGTACTAATAGAGAGCTGCTAGAGTAATGATTAGGACACAAAGGAAATATTTATCAGATTCAAATTGTTAGGGCTTGTATAGAACTCCAACCCTGTAAGATAGGTCATAGTCACATTTTTGGGACTTTATGTTTTGTAAGAGTGTTAAAGTGACTATGCTAGTCAATTGTTGTTGTTTTTCTTCTCCTTCTTCTTCCTTTGGCACTTTCTCTGTCAGTTTAGTAAGTAAGAGTTTTTTAATTTTCAATTTTTTTTGTTTTTTCCCCCCTTTGGTTTGGGAGGAAGTAAAGAAGATTGGGAAAAAAATGAACAAGGAGAAAAGGTTTCTATGTGAACTTTAAAGGGCAGGGTGGGTATATATGAGGAGCTGAGAGCAGCCATGATTTCTATTTTTTAAGTACATCATTCTGAGATCTCAACTTATTTTATCTCTTTACCTTGAGAACAGTGGTTTACTGACCACCTGGCAGATTGGGATCAGTACCGCTGAACTGGTGGGCTGGTGGACCATCAAAAAAGTTTTTACCAGTAACCCAGTCTACTCTGTCTCTTTACCAGCCCCGCCTGTGTACATGAGAGTGTACTGTGTGCTTGTTCCGAGACAGATATCTCTCCAAAACAGCTTACAGCACAAATATTTGGCCAAACATAGCTGTCAAGCAGAAACTCAGTGTGTCTCTTCTTAACTGATCAGATTACCACAACGATGCATGGCAGCAGTTCATATTGCTACATTGATAAAATATGCTACCAGTTATTACACATAATTACAGTAAGCATTAAAATCTCACAGTCATGAGATAACAAGTCATAATACTCATGCTTATTCTCCCTTGGTGAATGCAATGCATTGTCACAATAACAAAACTGTTATAATGACAAGATGTTTCCTTAGGTATAACAACAAAATGTAATGAATTGTTTACATAACAATGCCATCTCTGTTTTTTCACAGTTTATCTTGAGATATTGAGATAATTAAGTCAGGATCTCTAAATATAGTCACAAGACTGCTGTTACTAGACTGCTAGAAGATCAGCAATCACAGCTGCTCTCAGCTTCCATCGACAACAGAGGTGTAGTTTGTTGTTCTTTTTATGGAGAGAATGTTGTGAGTCAGCATGTTTTTCAGGATGTAGATTTATTGACAAAGTAATGCGATTATATCTTTCTTCACTTCAAGCCAAAGGTTCTGATGGACATATCTGGCGTGTTTATGTGTATAGTCAAGATTTACATAGAATTTACAAAATAAGAAAAAAAAAAAGATTGCCATGGCAACTAAACTGTTTAACACATTTAATTGCTTAGTCCTCATGCTGGGATATGAAACAAAATTAGGGCCACACAAATTAATTAAATGGATTTAATAACAATTTATTAATAATTATTTCATAATTTTGAGGAAAGGCATGATCCAAGGAAAGAAAGTCAACTTTAATCACAGAAGTCTTACTCAGAATCTCAAGATTAAATGTGTTGTGGCACTAATTCTCTTCCGTACTGATTAGTGTTGGCCATCCAGACATAGATGTTTTTTATATAAACTTCCGATATATTCATTGGTATTACTGATGATTTTTATATTATAGGAGAGATTTAAAAAAAATATATATAGCAGGGGCCAATGCTGCTGCGTCTATTTTATCTTTTTGTTTTGTTTGTTTTGCCTTTTTTAAAAATTTTCTTTCATATTAAAATTGAAGGGGGGTAAAGTATAATAATCCAACAATGTATTATATTTGAACTGTGCAGTGAAGATGTTCTCTTATATGAAATACACAACGGTATAATGTTTTAGATTTAGACAAGTAGATCAGTTGTTAGGGCAAGCTATCTCATTTTCTATTAAATCATATTCAGATTTTTATTAATTCTTTACAAATAATATAATCAAAATGTAGATACTGTCACTCATAGATTGTTTTTTTTTGGTCAACAGTACCATTTTGCACATTCAACTTGTAATTTTCACATAAACCTGAGACATATCAGTGCTGTAGTTGTACTTTTTCTTAGCTTCTGAATCAATTCTGTAATTTCTGATTGTTTTTCTTCCCGCTCATGTCATTCTTAATGTGACATTCTTTCTGTTATTTTCTAGAACTCAACCTTTACTCTTTGAAGATTACTGTTTGAATATTACAATACTAAATAAATATGAGAAATGAATGATTTGTGATGGACTAATCTATGATGTAAATACAAGTTAATGGAATAAATCTGTAGTGTATTTGGAAAGCGCTACATGGGCAACAGGAGCTCTGCGGCTGCATTGCAAGCCAGCCTATGGGCCTCTTCCTGTGCCACATTCTGTTTACAGCTATTCCCAATTAGTGGTGTTGTTAAATATCTCCCTTTTTGTATTTATGACAAATTAGATAGGAAAAACTCTCAGATGCATCACATTAAAAAAAAGGCAGCACTAAGAGCCTCGGGGCCACTTGGCTCCGCTGGTTAAAACCTTTGTCTGTGTGCTGTGTATGATGACCGTCGAACAGAACTCGGACGACTCATCGTCCTCACTATGCTGAATGTCTGACTCCGCAACTACTTTATACAAGCTCTGCTTCCAGTAGGTGTTGTGGTTCAAAACAAGGCTTCCTACCCTGTCATTGTATGTGCATGTACTATGGTTCTTCCACTATTCAATAACCATCAATAAAGTTTTGTTTTCTCAAGAACTTCTTGTCTGTTTCTTTTTCCTTTTTCTTTTTTTTTCAGAAGATAGCCTCAAAGCAGTTCAGCAAGCTAACCAGACTACAAGTAGGCTAACAGTTTTGCTTTAGCTAGTAAAACTCAGCACTGTACTGTATATTGTGAGTCAAGTATGATTTGCTCAGTGTATAATTCTGTGTTTTTTCTTATGGTCAACAAATCCTGAGATAAAAATGAAACAAAAAAAAAAAAAAGTGTGTGAGTCCATCAACACCTTCTGACTTCTGAGCTGTTAGAAAGTCAGCTATGCAGTATTTTTTTGGTTCTTTTAATAAATGCTTATAGTCCTGTTTAATGTGGACTTTGGTCTGTGCTAATGTGAAGGTCAGGGTTTTGTTTGGTTTTAAATGTTTGTGGTTGTAACTGGAATTCATTAATTCAGCTTTGGTGTCAAAGCAGTTTAATATTACTGTTTTTAGGTCTCTAATGGTTAGAGTAGAATTTTTTAAAAAATATATAATTTATAAATAGATGTTCATCCATATAGCTGTACTTTTGAAAACATTAATTGAGCAAAGGCTTTCCTAACCTGCAATACACCATCAGACAAAAATGAGGTGGAACAACAGCCATTATTCATCAGTTCACTTTTTTTTGGAAATGAAGTATTTTGGGATCTAGTGAAATACGCATGTCATCACTGCTTTCTAATTGAAGCAAAAAGACAAATTAGTCTCCAACTCAATTTGATTGGTGTAATTAGAAAAATTTAGCCAAGGGGTTAGCAGAAAGATAAGCAATATAAATGTTTAAATTTGATGAAGGGTTCACATTACTGAAGGTAATTATGTCTTGCTAGCGTAGAAACGAGTGATCAATAATTAATGCATAGTAGATCACATGTGATGGAGATATAATTCAAACTGCTTATTAATTCTGCAACTCAGGATAAAAATGTTGGGAGAAAAAGATATATTTTCTTATCAAGTCCCCCTCTCTGATAAAACTGAGCTCAGAGATTTCAATTTATTGTAGTTTTTTTACATGCACATACCTCACAGTATATAACATATACGCTGTAATAAGTGTGTTTTTGTGTGCAAGTCCTGCATATTATCATAAACTTTATGTGTGCAGTTTAATCACAGTGGAGCAACTCTAATCCAATGTAGAATACTGACTTTGTATCAAAATGTTCCAATGCAAACATTTTTGCAGTGGTCCACAAATTTAGTATGATATTGTATGTGATTTTGCAATGTCGATTAATACTAAAACTAACATTAAAACAAAACAGCAAGGCTTTACTTTCTCAAGAATTCCTGAAACTGGACTGCATAAAAGCACTACTCATTTACACAACTGGTTGAAGCAGAGGTAGTCATCAAAATAATTATTGAATAAATAATAAATAAACAATTATATAATTAATAAATGTGTAGTAGTTATAAAGTATACTGAAATAAAATATAAAATATAAAAAAAGTGAGCAGTGAGTAAATGTGTAATTTAAAAATAACATTAAGTTGAAAAAGAAAACACATACCCATTAAATTAGATCATTATCTACTGAGTGAAAAGTTATATTCTGTAATGATAGTAGATAGAAATAGTAAGTAACAATGACTTAATTCAAATTTCAATCAAGTTTTTGATGCTAATTGATAACGATGCAGTAGTTTTTGAAGTATCTACAAGACATATAATTGTGAATTATATTGTGACAATGATCTCTATGTTGCAGTGAGCGTGGAAAAATTTGAACTTGCTTATTAATAAAATAAAAGTCTCTGAAATGCCTGGCAGAAAGAGAGACAGAGAGAGGCAACAATGTCAGGAGCTCCTTTACCACTGTGTTACATCACCTTTTCTTCTAAGCATTTGGGAACTGAGGCTTGTTGCGGACTTAAAAGTGAAATACTTTCCCATTCTCTCTTAATATTGAGGCTTCAGTTGCCCAGCAGTCTGAGGTCTCTGTTATCGTCTTTTGCACCTAAAAAATTGGCCACATATGTTCAGCTAGGACAGGTCTGGACTGCAGGCGGGGAAGTCTAGTACCTGCAATCTTTTAATATCAGGCCCTGCTGTTTTATTTGTGCAGAATGTGGCTTTGCTTTGTAAAATAAGTAGGGACATCTCTGAAAAACACATCATCTCAAAGGAAGCCTGTGTTAATTCAAAACCTGTATGTACTCTTTAAGCATTAATTGGTGACTTCACAGATGGGCAAGTTACCCATGCCATGTGCTCTTACGTGCCTCCACACTGTCATAGATGATGGCTTTTCAACTGTGTACTGGTAAAAGCTGAAAGGGTTAGAATTCTAAATCATTGCGCAGTGTATGAATAGGTTTTGATGTTCAGTGTTATACTTCCATCAAATGGTCAATTTAGCTCACTACAAACAACTGCCCATAATCTCCAACATTTCATTCATTATGTTGCTTTGAAGCTAGGTTAAATCCTCTTTGATTGTTATGTTTTCAGTAATCTCTTGTCTTGCATTCTTTCAAATCCAAAGTGGCCAGAGTCATTTTAGATATAGATTATGATATACTGTAAGAACACTCTTAGCATGACATAGATTTTTAAAGTGATGCATTCACTAAGTCTGTGCCAAGACTGTCTTACACTACTATTGTGAACCACCTTGTGGACATAGAAGTTCATTATAAAGGAGTGATTGGTCCAATAGAGACTTGCAATCTGGCCACAGATTAAGCACACCTGGAGTCACAATGAAGATTCAGACTTCGAAGCTAAATATTTGAGTTGACTGATTTCAAAGCCAAACAGACAGTCAAGACCTTAAAGGGAAAATTGTTTGTCTGTATATTTACACAAGAATACAATGGAGGTATCTACAATTGAATTTGTACATGTTGAAAGAGGAATGTGACTGAAAAAATGTATTTCCTTAAGTCAGAAATCAACAGCTGGGTTAGGAAATGTCACCTAAATTACTTTACTCATTTGGAATAGGTATATCTTTGAGGGAATCTTAAATTTAATTTTTCAACAAGCCTTACATATCACATACCATTGTGAATATGTTACCCAGAAAATCATGTTCACAATGAATATGTGACCCACAATTATATATTTCTTTTGGATAGTTATGTACCGCTAGTGGAAATTTCATTTTTTAAAATCAACAATCCCGAAGCACAGAAGAACCTGAGAAACTTTCAAATAGAACTGTTGCTACCACAAGCATTACAATACAATTGTATTTCACATTTTTGAAACACAATTCTAGGTATCAGAATTTATACTCATATAATTGCATCATCAATGTTTTGACAATAGAGAAATTAATTGTAGATATATTTAATTTGAATAATCAAAATTAATGTTTCAATATGTCGGCTTGGAATAATGATAATAAAAGCAGTTTTTCGTTATCTGAAGTTGCTATTAAAACAACTCGTTACACCTAGTTTCTGTCAGCCTTCCCAAACCTCACATATTGTTTAAAGAAAGAAGCTTAAAATATTTTTTTTAAACATAACAATTAGTGGTTCTAGAAACAACCACCACTGACATTCTGTCTGATGACAGGGTTTCACATCCACGTAGCAAAAGCATTGTCTGCACCAACTGCCAGGAAACATTTTCACACCTCAGACCTCTGCATTTTACACCTAGTTGCTGTCTAATGGACATTCAGCAAGTTACCACAACTTTGTTACATTTGAGCATGCCCCCACAGCCAAGCTGTGAAAATCATTTGCTGATTGGACCATTACATTTATTGCCTTTTCCTGGAAGAGGTTTAATTAGCTGTCCTGGAACTCCTGTCTAATGAAAACAGAGTGGTTCATTTGATCTGTTGCTTTTAGTCATAGCTATATTAGTAATGGTGTTAATGCAATGTCTTCACACTTATTTAAAAAAAGCAACCATAATGAGCAAAATATTATTTGCTAATCTAGATTTGCTTGCAATAGAATAGAATAAGAAACTTTACTGTCTACCTTCAACATGCAAGGACAGAAATTTGTCTCTGGTTGCATGTGTATAAAACCTTACAGATACGTGTCATATTAAGACAGCACTCATCATGAACACATTTCAATAATATCACAACAGAAACTAGACACAACTTGCAAACTATTTTCTGACTTTGCAAAAGGCATCAGTTGACTAATGACTGATTTACACAGTTATTCTCTAAAAGAGTAACTGTGTCTGGTGCAATATAATTGACTTGCTCTCTGTCATTACAGTAGAAGCTGCTTGCTGCATGCTCCGAAAAGCTTTACACCATTTCATTTTACAAGACACTTTGGTAAAACAATATAGTTGTGGTCACAGTTACAACAAACAACCTCACCACACCCAACTAAGATGATTGGTGTTGGCAGAAATGACTGTTTAACCATAGACTCCTGGACAGAGTTTGAAGTCTTCTTCCCTGCAGCATTACTTGTGCAAAGTATTGGACTGTAGTTTTATTAGGTCATTTGTTTGTTTGACACCAAGGAACACCAACCAGACCAAGTAATGGTGACATGCATGGGAGCAGGAGGTGGGTGTCTGTGATATGAGCATGGGCCATGCGTAGCAATGTTTTAAATTAAAATGAACGGTTGTACTAAATTTTTCTTAAATTAATCTTATATTTACAATTGGAAGAATGTTTGGAGTATATTTAAACCTGCAACAAGCTCATGACGCCTGTCAAAGTGAAAATCTTAGGAGCAAGAAAATTCAAAATATCCATTCTTTGGTGCTTTTTTACAATGTGCATTTTTTTAGATACTGACTGTCTTCACAATGAGCACCTGTTAGTACTGTACAGTCCAGTGCTGTTATTATCTTCTTATTTCTACAAGTCCATAGTGTGTAAGTTGCTGCTTTGTGCAGAAAAGAGGGCACAGACCTCTGTGTCAGCATAATAAGAAACACTTGATTTACAGGCGAAGCCTTCAGGCAGCATAAAAACCTTCGTAAGTGCAGAATAAATGTGCCTTCAGACATCCAGATAACACGCCACCTCATTCTCACAACTGGACGCTTTTATATACAGCCCATTTTAAGTTGCTTAAGGGTTATTCACTGTGAAGAAATGTGTTATTTCATGTATTTGTCTGTTAGTTTGTACTTATTATTTTTTTACAGCCAGTTATTTGAGGAAATACTCTAAACTTTTGGCTCAAGTTAAGGCAATCAGTTGTGTCAAGATACTGAGGCAGAAAATTAAATATTAAGATTTATCAGTCCACATTTTCTTACTTGTACTACATTAAAATAGTGCATTAATACAAATTAAAGGACTCGTTTAATATAATTGTGTCAAATTATTTGAAGATGCTAGATGTAACATTTTACCACCAATTACAGTAAAATTCCTCACTTAAGTGTTCATAAATCTGATCGCAGCTAAAAAATATGGCCACTTATATTTATTTGACTCAGTCTTATGTACTAGCAGTATTAATTACTGTTTACAACTGCCAAGCCAGTGCTATTCCAGTTGTTGCAGTTGTAATTACTGGGTTGCTTTAAGAACCAGTAGCTGACACCTCCCTCATTCTGTGCTCCCAGCTGTGTGTTTACATGGGATTATGAAAAGTCACTGGTCAAGGCTAAAGTACTATCCCTATTCAAATTTCGCATTTGGCCTAACGTCCCCCTTTTACCTATTTTGTCAGGGGTACTGTCTTTTATAAGTCACAGGAAATGTGAAGTAGAAAGGACAGTTTTCACATAAAGGGCAGGTAATGGTGAAGGAAAGTCAAACCCACAGTTTTTTATACTACAGCTTCTATTTTTCAAATAGTGAAACTTTTTAGATTTTGAATGTTTTATCACCCAGTCCTAAAATTAAAAGGCTACTCAAAGACTTGGTACTTTATTTTTGTCAATCTAGGTGCAGTGTAAATGCAGGTTTAACTTTTTTTGCATTGAGAGCTAATGTGGGTGATGTCACTTTTGTTGTCATTTGGTGACCACAGACAGAAGTACATAGGTGATGCAGTGGTGAAGTAAGGGGAGTAGATAATACTGTGACATACTAGAAGTTGCAGCCAACTCCAAACACGCCCAATCAAATCTGCTCATCTCACTGACTTTAACACCACTGTGGCACAGTGTATTGTCAATTTTGTAATGGCTGAAGAGGGAGCAGACCGGCACTGCCAGCCAAACATAATGCAGAGGGAAACTTATAGACTTGGCTTGGAGATTCTGGCTCATTATCGCCAAATACAACAAGTAGGCCTCCACTGACTGATGATATTGGCTTTTGAGGTGGTAACTTACATTGTAAAATTCCTCTTCCCCTGGTTTAATGAGAAGCGTGGGGGTCATGAAGAGAGTGGGGGAGAGCATATTAGCCGATATATTGGAAATGTTGATAATTTAACTTAGAATTTCACTATTAATGAAATGTGAAAGTGAATGAAGAACACTCAGTTCAATATGCTGAGATTAGATGCTGCACAAGTAAATGAAATAAGAGAACAATAAAACCTGTCTGTGGAATATCGTAGCCTATAGGCCTGTTTATGTGAACTATTGCCCATGGAGATAGCCCTTTACCAATTGCATTGCACTTAAACTTGGTTTTGGCTAGCAAAAATGTGACAAGTGATATCACAAGTACGCTTCAAGTCACTGTGGTTACACCCACTAAATAGCAAAAAGACAAGTGACAGCATTAGCTTGAATGCAGCGCAAACACAAAAACCACATCTGAAATATCTCAGATGTGGAGCTGTTGTGCAGTTGACTGTACAAATTCAACAAGAAGTCAGAGCTTTCTTTTTACAGACTGTCAAAAGCTACAAAAGAAAATTAAAGCAAATAGATCACTACAATTCAAGAAAAAACTGTAAAGTAAACTATAACTATACTCCAACTATAAAGCAATTTTAGACAGACAATTTTACAAAATATGTTGAAACTTTATTATTAGCATCTGTATGGGTAGCTGAATCACTCTCCAAGGCTAACATCACCCCCTTAATCTGGGGGGTGTTATGACTGGAACAGAGCTTGACAAGGATGCACTAACTTCACCATTTGACAGAAACTACCCAATAACACGGGAAATCATATTCATTCATTCAATTTCATTCATTCATTTGCATTGCTAATGCTTAATAATTTTGATTGCTGGACATGAATGCCTCTCTCCAGCCCCCTCTTGCTCTACCCAAGGACACTGTACCCCACGAAGGCAATAAGAAGAAGAGCCTTGGGTGCTGAGCCTCCTCCTAATAAATACAAATATATTTCAGCTAGTTGTTACATGTAATATAATCTACAATTATGTGTATTGCAAGGTTCCTTACAAATGCATTCATTCATTTGTGTTTGGACCAAACACACTGAATGATAGTGAATAAACACTGTGATCTCGACCAGGTTAAAAAAGAACTGTAACACTAGTGTTACACTCACAGTGATTGTAGGTTCTGGTCAGAAGGGAGAAAGCAGCACTTAATTTGCAATATTTTTTTGTTGTTTTTATTTTTTTGTGTGTTTTGGTTTCTGTTAGTTATCCAAACTCAAAATTGTCCTTCAATAATGTCTTTATCATCATGCACAATTTGGGCTTAAAGTAGTAGCTGTCTTTCCATCAAATTTAGTTTTCATTTGCATTTGTATCTCTTATCTACCATAGATTTTTTAGTTTCATAGTTATGAGGCTTCTTCTATGGATACTAAGGCCGATCATACTAATTGTTCAAGAACTACCAGGAGGCGGAAAATTAGCTGTAAATAAACATCATTGTTAGAAACCTGTAACCTGTTACTCTTTGTTTCATGTGTAATCAGTGACTCTTGGCTTTACATTTTATTTTAAAATCTTTATTTGAATGACAGCATATCTCCTACAGTATGTTTGTCCTAAATTCACTGACAGAGACCCAAAACAGCCCAAGACCCAAGACAGCCAATTGCAGTTTCATCAAAAGTGACATCATTAATACTAACAGGGTCAAGCCCCCCCTTTTTCTTAGCTCAAGAGTTCTATCATTTATTCAGTAAAAGTTGTCTTTAGCAGCCCTTAGCTAAACTCTAAGCTCAAAACCTTAAGTACTATTTAGGGACCCTTCCAGTGGTAAGATAAAATGTTTTGTGTTTTGTGCAAAAAGGTCACTGCTCACCGACCCAAACACATTTTTATTTCAACACGTCCTGTGGTTTTACACCTGTGTTAACAAGTGTTTTTTCCTAATGCAGATAGGGTACAGATTCCAGGTGGAAACTGGGTGTTTTAAGTAGACCAGCCATAGTTGAAAGAAACTGAAACAGAGTGTATGGTGCCAAAATCAGGAATTTTCAATTCTACAAAAAGAAGCTTTCTTGGTTGGAAGCGGACACTGAAGCTTTAGACTTATGGTGCTCGGCCAGTTGTTTTATCATCCATCACTGTGACTAATTGTGACTACATAATAAAATCTTGAATCTCAAAAATCATCCAGCTTGACAGAGAATGCTGGACTGGACTCTTTGTCTTACTTTTTAAGTTGCTTGACCCTTCATCCCCTGAGTTGTATGAGAAGTCTTTCCAGTCAGTCTTCAGAGTATTCCACTCTTCTTTACAACAGGCACCAAAATTAATATAATCACAAAATGAATCTCTTTGGCGTTCAATCCTCCCTCTGTTTCCAGTTACTTCACATCTCTCCTCTCACTCCACCATTTCCTTTTTTTTAAACTCTACCAGCCTAAAAAGCCAGCATCCCCCCTCCAGTTACATATACAGCACCATATGTATCATCCAAATGCATATTGTCTCTATATTTGATTTAAGATTTAATCATTAAATTTAAAGTTTTGCAGTGCTGTGTATTATACATATTTGCCATATAATGCCAATATTCTGTTTTGAATAGCATGTGATGATACTGAATATTGTAAAGAAAGTTGTTCTAATGTTATATCCAAATATTCTTTCTTGTTCAATTCATGATTCGTGATGTTGCTCAGTGAAAATAATTTTAATTTGACCTTTTAAATGGACAGAACCAGCAGGGGTCACTATTGACCACATTTTCTCCCCTGAAACCTCATTCTCTTATCCAGCTGTACCTTGTCCAAACAGTCACAAACACCTCTGTTGTTCAAAAGTCGCTCAAACACACAGTCTGATGTATTTTAGTACAAAACAGAAGACTTCTTTCTGTATAATAAACATGTGATACACACAGTAAGATAAAGGTACAAAATAGGGATGTGCTGCTGTCTTACTGATCATTAATTAAACTTTAGGTCTGACTAATGAATCTGTGATCATGGTGTACAGAATTATGGCTAAACCACTTCGCACCAGACAGAAATTCATTGTCTGCACTATATGTGCATTTATTAATATTACATACCTTTATGTTCTCCTGAAGATGTAGTTGTTTATGTGACATCTCTGTTTTTACTTCTCGGATAAATATCTAAAGTTGTTTCTGGAACAGTTTAAAGCAGTGCTGCAGTGCAATCAGACACAATATAAACACTTCTCAGGTGCCAGTAATGCCTCTCTTCAATCGTTTGTCCTTAATCTCCTGAGAAATAGAAGAAATGGAGGTTTGCATATTCAAAAATATTTAATATCTTCATACTTACATTTGTCAGCATTGGACTAACCTGGATGCTAAACACCAGACAGTGCTGCCTCTTCACACTGCAGTGACTAAACTGAATGAGACAAAACTGGTATCACAGGTTGTGCCGTTGTTTACACAAAAGGACTTTCGCAAAGGACTTGTCGGAAAATAGGGTTAGTGCTCACATTACAGTGCGAATCCACTCAGAGTAAGTTTAAGTCAGCTGTAGCAAAAGATTTTTCACCTAACACTTTGATTCTCACAAACACCCAAAATGTGCACAGAATATTGAAACAAAATTATAGAAAAATCACAATGCATGCAGTGGAAAATAAAAATTAAAAACAAAGAAAAAGACAAACAAACAGCCAATGGGACGTTAAAAGATACATCACTGTTCCTGCTGTTGCTCTTTAGCAACAGGCGTCTGACAGTTACCTTGTTTATAAAACAAAGTAAAAATGTGGAAAAAGAACTGACTACCAAATGATACCACAGGTGATGCCAATGGATCAATAACACTGATGAAAAGGGTTTAAAACAAACCAAAAGTTCAGCCTGTCAGCCTATCAACTGACTACATTGTCTCACCCCACTGGACCTTTACTACTTTCAGTAATGGTGCCTAAACCCTCATCTCAGAAACAGTTCTTAGTTATGTTATCAGACACAATAGCCCTAATGTACAGAGCTGGTATTTAAGATGCCAGAGCTGAAAACAAATCAAACAAAGTGTCACAGTAAAATACAAGCAGTATTATTTTGTTTGTCCTTTTTGGTTTGACATATTGTTGTTGTTTCTTTAATAACTGAATAAATAATTCTTTTGTGAGACAACTTAATTGAGGACTGGTATTTCATTTCAGAGTCATCCAGCAGGGAGCAGCATATACCTGCCAATACTAAATACAGAGCACTATCAGTGTTCAGGGGGAGGTGAGGCAAAGCTTTTTTTTTCAAAATTATGGAAACACAGGGTCAATGCCAAAAATGGAAAAAAACCCCAAAAAACTAACCAGTCACAGTTGTAGGACAGAACCATGCACACAGCATCAATGCAGAATCAGGCTGATGGCGGCCATGACCGTTTTAAATAAAACTATTATTATTGACTGTTATGTAGTTATATTTGTAATTAAAATGATTTTCTTTTTTTTTTTTAATTTTATGAGGCATGAAAAATGACTGCACAATAGTCAATAAAAGAAATGAAGTTACTAAAGACAAAAAGGAAAAAGTTAAAATAAGAAATAAATAATGACAAAGTAAATGCACACATGAATGGATGTAGATAACGGAACTTGTATTTCATTTTTTTTCTTTTTTAGAGTTGTATTATTGTAGGCATTTCAAGCCAACTACAGTCACTGATAGACCTCCATGCAAGCAGAATAAATGTAAACCAGAACAGCTGTAATAAAATTTAATGACTTTCAGATTCAGGTACAGTATAACTGTAGCAGATTGCCTTAGCAATTGATAAGTCATTGTAGTTGTGCTTTCTTAACTTTGCAGGCTAAGGCTACTGTTCTTGGTGCTGCAACCAAAAACAGCTGCCTTGTACTGTACAAGCACAGTTGCCCCTGGTGCACTGGTCAATACTTTTTGCCCCAACTGTCCCCGATGTCCACATTCCACCTGCAGCCACACTTGAATAGATTACATTTGAGTTTGCAGCCCCCCCACCCCTCTTTTGACAGCGACATAAAGCTGATGGCAAGTTTCTATGATTTAACACACTCCCACAGAAGTCATCTGTCATTATGTTCAAGCACAATATAAGTACTTCGATTTTCTCTGCAGGTGTGTACAAGCTGATCCGAGAGCTGTGGTCCATTCCCACTGGAGATGTATGGGTCTAATTTGGTGTGACTGGAGAATGACGGGGTCTGTGTTGTGATGCCAAAAATACCAAAGGGATTTGAAGTCCATTTCCTGTGGACATCTGATCAGAATATCCGCTTTGTTAAAGTGAGGCAGGGATATTGTTGGATTTGTAGTCCACATTGAGGTTTCCAAATGGCCTGCGTAATCCAAAATGGCTTACAAAACTGAGACGTCTTTTTTTTCTCAGTATGTAAAAGTGAAGAATATTTCAATGAGTACACGATATACTACCATGCAACGACCACACATGGACACCCTGGGACATGTGCACTGTTCAAAAACACAGAGGAAACATCTAAAAGACAGCAACTACAGGTTGGGATACACGGGTAGCATTTGGTAGCAATGTGGATTGGCAATTAATATTATCAGGGAGAAAATTTCTTCTGTTAAATGCTGCATGTTATGCAGGTTAAATATCAGAACTGTAAATAGTTGTCATTGTGAGTGTTTTTGTGATGTTATAATCAAAAATAATTAATAATATGGGTGTTTCCCATCAGATACTCACATGGGAGGAAAAAGAAAGAAAAAAAAACACCTGTATATCACATTTCATATCATGAGAGGTACTGCAACATTGATGTCCCACTTAAACAATGACATTGTATCGTTTCAGCAAATTCTAATCTTCTCTTAATTGGAACTCCTCTACAATGAAATGGTAAAATGTTTGGTAAGGATTATCAGCTGAGTTTGGAGCAGCCCATCCTGCTTGTCCCAAACTGTCACTGGAAGGCATTCTTGCCTTTAACTTGATTGCTTCAAAAAGTTACCCGTGTAACAATGCCTCAAAACCTTAGACACCCCTCCCACTTTCAGCCCACAGTAAAACATTATAACAAAATTACATTTTTCATTTACAGCAACAATAAACCTCTTTTAATGAGCAACCTCTTTTGATAGTTCTTGATTGCCAAATGGGATTTCCACCCGATGTAACAGGTTGATTCCCTTTGTGATTAAAACATCCAGTCTCCTTCTTCCTCCATCCGTTCCACCAGTCTTTCTTCCTGTGATCTGTTCATTATCTTCTTTTTTTTAGCATCTGTAATTTATTCTCCTACAACAGGAAGAAAGGAGACATCTTCAGGTATAATCATCAACTTAACTAGGTTCAAAAACATTAAAGGAAATATTAAAAAAATTGCACTCTGTATATAAACAGTAATTACTCAGTCAAATAAGAGTGCATAACCAATTTCCTGTCAAGTCTTAAAACCAATTTCAGTGAAACCTTTCTTTCTTCCAAACACATTTTTTATTTTTTTAAAGAGTGGTAAGAGAAGATCAATATCAGTTTTACTATCTGTATATTAAGCCCACTGTAAAGGAAGAAGACAATTTATGAAATTTTCCTTATACCAGCAACCTTTATGTTATATATGTGCTGGAGTATGTGTGTGTGTGTGTGTGTGCGTGTGTGTGTGTGTGTATATATATATATATATATATATATATATATATATATATATATATATACGAGGAAGAGAAAGAGAGAATATATGCAACTGTCATCAAAGTGTGGTGTGTGTGATTACCTGTTAGAGTGGTTCAGGGTAGGCTTGTCTTGGGTCATAGGTCATGTCGGGGATGTAGGGCTCGTGGAGATCAGGGTCTAATGGCAGGGTGTCCAGAGGCAGATCAGCATAGCCATAGGGGGGGTAAGAGCCATCTAACTCTTTAGAGACAAAAGAGCATAAACAAAGAGATAAACCAGATATCTTTTCCACATGCACTCGATGTCGGCTACAATATACTACTATTATGTGTTTTTACAGGTTTTATCTTAATCAATGAGCTGTTATTGAGATATGACAGAAATTTTCTGCCAAAAAAAAGGGCCAACAACTTTAAATCAGCTTTTAAAGCCACATTTTACTGTTCTTACATATTTCTTTCTGCATGGATTAAACAAATGAGAAACAATGTGTTATACAATAAATTTTGGGTTGCGTCGTTAGTGGTATTTTTTAATTTTAAGGCTCACTGTTTTCCCCCATTTGCTGTCTTTTTGCCAAGATAAGCTAACAACCTGACTCTGGCTTCGTATTTGACACACAGATGTGACATGATTTGTTTCCTTTTATCTTACTCTCTTAAATAAAGTCAGTAAATGTATTTCAAAATATATCGAAATCTTTTTTTTTGTTAAGTATAACATAATAAATAAAACAGGCAGTCAGGAATAAAACTGTTCTTTATACAAAAAAAAAGGATTTAAAATAAAACTGAAAATTGACACCTTCAGAAGTCATAATAACTGTTGTTCTGGCAGAATAATTGGAAGCTGGGAGAGACTAAGAGAAAATTTCCATTATCATGCGAGACCACAGTTCCTGCGGCAAACACATTCCTATAATTTATTATGACACTGACATTCACTAAATTGTTATTATCAATCCTTTGATAAGAGAAGGGCACAAAGTTTGACTTCACAATGGGTTCACTGAAGAAGAGAACCCGCTGTCAGCACTTGGCTGCTTCCAGCTAAAACTCTTTACTGTCACTTAAGCAAAGACAGAGATCTCCATCATAGTTTAAAAAAACAACCAAGTATAAGTGAAACCATCAATAACAATAACTATCAGCATCCACTATCAGTAAGGTAATAGCCATAGATGTGTAATATCATATGTTACCTTAGTAATACTTTCAACATATTTTCATTCCTAACCCTTTTCATATGCTTAGTTTCAAGGGGCACCATAATCTAACCTTTAAATGCGGAAGGAATGCGGAAGGAATGCCTTTTTGTTTTTGCCATTCGTATGCCACATGCAAAGCTTTCCTGCCAGAAATCCTTGATAACATAGTTGAAACAGATGACCCTGTAAAAGGTCACTGTTGTGAAGAGCTGCAGTCTTAATGAGTTGTTAAGTGCTAGGCATCAAAACTATTTAGTATGTTCTTTTCAAAAAGCTCATTACTTTTTCCCGTAAGACACAAACCTTAGTGCCAAACCCAAATCACAGGTGAAGGTTGTGTGTGTGATTCATTACTCTAACCTGACCTCCTCCCATCTTGGGTAGCTCTTTCTATAAGCTCAGGTGGAGCCACTGCCATATGCCTCCAGTACTGCCATAGATGGGTTTGCTTAAAGTCTCAGTATTAAGACACTAAATTGCTACTCTGTGCTTTAAAAGTGATGTCAGGGGTGCTTACTGAGGGTCCATATGTGCTGAGGTGTTGACAGTGAGAACAGGTTGGCACTTGAAAGCTTACATTACTTTCTCTTTTAAAATAATAACACTAAAAAACTTTTATCTAAAATTATTATTACACAGGATGTAATGTTTAAGTTACAATCAGCATTTTTAAATTGTAGCACAAGTAAAAAGAGTGCAGCCAGAAAGTATAGTATGAAACTAAGCATCGCAGTAACAGTAAAGTAATGGACTTCAGTTTATTTTCTTGTGCAACGGGCTACAGAAGTAATGAATGTATGCTTTCCGGGTAGAAGTTAACTTTTGTCAAGTATTTCCATATTTTCCAGGACACAAGTGAATCCTGGTTATTGCCTTCATTAAAGAGCATTCTGAATCTCAAAATGTAAAAAGTTTAGACCCTGAGGATGAATGTGTGAGGTTGACAGGAGGGCTATGGAAGGTGTAACAGACAGGCCAGAATACTGAATAAATGAGTTCATTTGGCTCTGACAACTGCACTACGAAATCAGCACCTTCAATTGACCTCCATTACGACTACTGACAGCTCTGTGTCTGTGTGTGTGTCTGTCTGTGTGTGTGTCTGTGTGTGTGTGTGTGTGTGTGTGTGTGTGTGTGCGTGTGTGTGTGTGTGTGCACTACTGCAGTGGATTAAGCATCTAGGAAAAAATGACACATGGAGATCCCGGCTTTAAATAGGACCAAAACCCTCCTCAATTACACACACACACACACACACACACACACACACGCATACACTCACACAGGGATACACTTGGGATGAGGACTAAACATTAATTGAAGATGGTGAGATTTGTGCGAAGTATGTACACAGAGAGAGTGAGAAAGTGATTTAGTGAAAGGGAAGAAAATTGGAAGAGAGGAGAGAAGGAGAGCTGTTTTCTGTTTCCGTCACCACTTTCTCTTTTCTTTTGTTCAGTTTAATTTCTCTCATTCACTTACTTCTTTTTCTTCCCTCTCCTTGATGTCCTTCCTCATCTCCTCCTCTGCTCCTTCACTGTCTTCTTCCTTTCTCACTTTCTTGCCTCACACCTCTTCCTTCACTGTAATCCATTTCATCTGATTTTTGTTTATTCTTATTAGCAAATTGAATGAACTTATTACCTTCAGTACTTTTAAACTTGTGGGTCTGATCTATGAAGGATTAAACTGCATTTTTAAGTTACATATTTGTTACTTTCTGAATTGCTGCATTGATATAAAACATTATGGATGTATTTACTTTAGTGTTAGCACATAAAAGCTTTTTATATGTATTGGCCTTGTTTAAACCCTCCCTTGGCAATGACCTGCATCTAGAAACAAGACTAAATTTGTGTCCGACTACTGGATCCGAGTCCTTTGACATTCATAAGTGTATCCAACATATTAAAGTATTATAGCCATGGCCACTTAATTTGTCACATCTTATTTTTCTTTAGCTGCTCAATGTAAATACAAAAGGTCCAGATTAAATACCATTGCAATGATAGAGTTTATTATGATTTGTAATAAGACAACAACATTGATTCTAAAAAAAGTTGGGATGCTGTGTAAAACCTGTTTTTTTTAAATTGAATGCAATGATTTACATTATATTTATCTGTGTTTACCCACAGCTGCTTTAAGTGTTTCCCAAACCCATGTACTAATATCCTTTATACAATCACATGCTTCACACAGTGGCCCACCCCACCCCATCCTGGTTTATAAATGACAGATACCCCTCTTATATCTTAGCATAATATTATCACCTATTATCAGTGTTGATTATCAAGTTTCTGAGCATTTCGCATTCTCAGTGTTTTGTTGCTCCTGGCAAACTTGTTTGGAATGTGTTGCTGGCATCATATTTAAAATAAGCACATTTTTACAAAAATCGATGAAGTTGATGAGGTGAAACATTAAATATGTCATCTCTGTACTGTTTTCAATTGAATAGCAATCAATAAAAATATGCCTAGACCAGCCTTGATACCCATCCTTGAGATGAGACATCTCTGGTATTGCAAATTTATTACAATATTGATTCTGATGTCACTTTGAAGTTTTAGACATGCTGGTCCATTTCTCAAATCTGTGACAACAGCATCAAATCTACACACCAAAGCTGTCTTTTAAATCTACAAGATCTCATTAGGTCGCAGCAAGAGTTACAGAAAATATGAATATGTCTGCTATTATTACTTGACTTAATATGTTTAGAAACCCATGCTGACTTCTATATCATAAACACCTCTCACACGTGTCCCCCTCTCGGTGCATCAGCTTTTTGGCCTGTGTGTATCCTGTTAGCAGCAGGGAGCGTACCTGAATGATTGCCTCATGATGTGTTAGTTTGTGAAAGAGAGAACAATCCTAGCTATGCTATTTAGGAGTTTTAAAACAGGAATACAGATTCTGATGTCTCTGTCTGTGTATATGTTGGGTCATCTTTGTGCATATGAATTTATCTAACTTTACTTGGAGATGGTCTTATTATGTTTGTTGTGTCTGCTGCTGTGGTAACAACTCAGTTTCCCCACAGGACTTCTGTTAAATGAGTCTGCATGGTTTGTTTGAGGCTTTCTCCAACTATTGTGGAGCTGTAGTGGGGGGGCTTGTGTTTGATGTAGAACAGTGGAGGACTAAAAGAAGTGTGTGTTCACAGTCTGAATGGATGAAGGACAGCAGCTGTGGATATTTAGGTAGCTGAAAAAGCTGTATTTCAAGGATACTACTGCTTTTATGAAACCTTTTATAAGTGCTCTTTCATGGCTGAGAGCAGCATATATAACAGCTTGGTTAGTAGAGTCCTCATTTATTGCTGGCCATGACTGTCAATGGATAAAATGTTAAAAAGCAAAGGGGCTGATTATACCAGCTGTGGATAATTTAAGCTAGTTCAGTAAAACAAAAGTTTAGCTTGCTGTGATGTTAATGTGCTGGCTGCAAGCCAGTGTCTGAACATCATCATTTTTGAGGAAAACAAACATCACCCTGTCAAACTGCTCCAAAGCTTCACGTTAACTGATGTTATTGTTACTCTTGGGAGGTGGATTGATTTCATCATCACCTGTGCTGGTAAGTGATTTAATGTTCATAGCATGTAAGGTGGTAAATATCATCCACCGCACCATAATTACAACTGCAATAACCTAAAGAGTTTATGCATCATTTTTATTTTCTGCTAAACAGAAAAGTCACAGTCATTACCACCTACCCCCAGTCTGCAATATAAAAGCATCATTTTTTATCATGCAAAAGCTTCTATTGCTTGCACATTAAAACATCAATAATTGTTTAGCTTTTTAATAGCATGCAGTTGAGCATGTCCTCTCGGTCTTTGTCTTTTTTCTTCCTCTCTTTCTCTGTGCGTGTGTGTGTGTTTGTGTGTGCGCATGTGAGCGTGTGTGTGTGTGTGTATGCGTGTGTGTGTGTGTGGGTGTGTGTGTGACTGTCAAGGCACGTTAACCAAGTCAGATCTAACCTATTATTTTTGTTGTTAAGGCACTGGGAAGAAATGGACAATATTACATAGTTGCATTGGATGTAGCCTTCTATCCATGTTATCTTTGTACAATTTATTTATAAAGTGGCTCAGTATTTTTACTTTCAATGATGTCATGTTCATGCATTAGTCTTCCTTACGCAAACACAAATATGTCCAAACATGACAAAACAAACAATAAATTCACATTGACATGCCAGAATTAATTCCCCAAATGCTTCAGATTTTTAGGATTGCACTAATTGGCCAGACATGATGATACACCTAATGTCATTCTTGTAAGTGTAACTAAGGTCTGTGTGTGGCATGCAGCAAACTTCAATTTTAAATTTATTCATTTGTTTCTAAGGAAATATTTTTGCCGTTGGTATTTTCATCTGTCAGACAAGTACATTTGATACTGGCAAAAAGAGAGTATAAGCTAGCCAATGTATACCCTGCATACAGAATAATCATTATATGTATAAATTTGCATTACCATAACCAACTGTCAGTACTGACTGCATATGCATGTTGCAAAACAAGGGCAGAGATGTTGCTCCAACATTCTTGGCTAGCTATTCACACCTGCTAGTTGGTTAAAAGTTTGTAGTTCACTACCTCAGAAAATGGACATGTTGCGTGAATGCTTCTTTTCATCTTGTACAATTTTTTATAATATATTTACTAATTCACAATTTCAGAAACAACTATTTTTATTCAAATCTCCCCATCTGGGAATACTTTTTGCAGACTTTATCCATGTCAGCCAGGCACTGTAAAATCAATGGCTAAAATGTTTTTAAATGAGGCCAAAAGACTGTGAGTAGAATGTGTGTTTGTTGTCAACAAGATCAAGACCACATTGTGGTTGTGCTCACGTGTGTAAACAAAAGAAAGACAAACAGACAAAAACTGTCAATAAGTTAACTATTAAGAAATAAGCTTCAAAAACCTCAGTTCTTCTTTATAATGCCAAAATCCCACTTCAGAAAGAAACATTTATGCACAACTGTGTTTGTTTTTGCTTTAAAACCCTGTGATGGAGATATTCCTCTGAAAATCAAAGTACTCACCATCAGCTAGGTATGTAGGCTCCAAAGGAACTGCAGTATGCGCCTGAAGAAAAACAAAAAAGATAAATAAGACATTTAATGATTTTTCTTACACAGCCATAGCAACATTTTGTCTGTTTCTGTTCAGACAGAAAGCTAATTTTAATCTGGCACATTTACATACAAGCCAGAATTTTGTGCTCATTACAGGGCTTTGCCATGTGTTTTATTGGGGGGACTGGGCAAAGCAGAGGACAGAGCTGCTGCTCACAGACAGACAGCTGCTGAGAGCCGGGTGCTCTGGAGGAGAGAGCCTGTGACAGAGTTTATTCAGAGACAAACACCAAGAGCCACAGTAGATTCTGATCTTGAGGTGTAACTGGTCAGAGGAGAGCTCACAGAAGAAAAAAAGTATTGAAAATAAAATTAAACTTAATTCATAAAAACTATTTTTTTTTAAGTCAAAAGCTTAAGAGTATTATATCTACAAAAAAATAAGTTAACTACATAACATCTGCAGGCTATATATTACATAAATTGTGCCATATGCTACCAAGATTTGGAGTGAAGCTATTTATTAGAAGAGAACTCCACCTTTTAAAAAAATGTTTTTTGTAATTTTTGTTTTCTTTTTAGATCCAGGTATGAAATTGTGTCCAGATGTGGACAGGGATTGTTGCTGGTTCGTCAGCAATCCAGGTACTTTTTCCTGTTTAAATAGGTTCAAAAAAGCTGTTAAAAACTGCTGTTCTTTTATCCTTCTACATGTACTTTTTACAGTCAATTAAAAAGTGATTGACAGTGATCCCACAGTAAGAAGCCCTGAAACATTACTCTACAAGATGTCTCCTTCTCAACTTGTCTCCACCTGTTCATCATTTTTCGAAACATGTGGTTGATTTGCAGTCTTATAATAGCCTGGTATTACTGCTTGTATTTAACATGTCTCTTTAGGTCTAAATGTTGATTATTCACTTAAAGTGAATAATCAACATAACCAATAAAACAGAGATGTGACATAAATGGCCAAAAATAATCTAGATCAAATAAACCAAACTACAGGGTGGAAAACACCCTCTGGGTAAACACTGTTTCATTTGGTTATTCACTGTCTTATTCATTTGTATATTACACTGTTGTCACTGATGTCACAGAGATGATGTTTTACAGGTACATGTAATAAATTGTTGGTATAGGTGCTATAAATAGCCACAGCTGTACACAGGGTTATGCGTAATGACAGCTGTTTTCAATTTGTTGAAAAGAACTTTAATCACAGACATTTGAAGTGGGAATGAAGCTTGTCAATGTGCATCCTCTTCCATAGTGTATGATGCCTTATACACACATACATAGGTATTTCTTGAGAACGTAGCCTCTGTTCACACAAAAATGCAGTTTTATATTACTGATAACAGATATTTTAAAAAACTCCCGCAATGATGAATGTATTAGGAAACTTTGTTGCAATGTTGATGCACATAAAGGGAAAACCAATTTTTGGCCTTTGATGACGAGTTCTGTGCATTGTTATCTCTGTTTAAAAGCTAAGTTTGCTTACATTGACTTTTTAGATGTTTACATAAAAGTGTCTTACACTTTCAATATACTGAGGAACAGAGTAATCAGCTTATGTAGTGAACTCCACCACAGAGGTCAGTGAATAATCCAGCACTCCCACAACACAGTCCCTGCTGGCAACACTGCCAGTGTTGAAATTGAACCAGTCAGACTTGTAGTTGCAGCAAGCCTTGTGGTAATAGCTTTTTTTAAACCTCTGACTGGCCAGTATGAAGTTAGGGTAATGGTTTTATGGCTGCCTGTTGTTTTAACATAATGACAGCACTGTATTTATGTTTTTGCATTTTCATTAAGAGAGAAAAAAAAATTCCAATAAATGTGTAAATAGGACCTGCGATTTAAAAAAAAAACAAGCCTGAAATTAATCCGGCCAACCTGACTAAAAGAATATGTTTGCATGATTTTATGTTTGTACATAACATAACATTTGTTTACTTTATTTTGATTTCTTGATATGGAAAGTAGCTTTAGCACATGACTGGAATCTTTTGTTAGATTTCAGCATCTTACATCTTATATCAATTATAGTATGAAACAACTTGGAAATGACTTTGAAAATTTAATGATATCTGGGTTGAACCAAACCCCCTAATATTTCAAGATTCAAACAGCATCCATGGTGCAGCAGATTGTAACACTGTATCATTATGCACAAGGCTCATTGCAGCCAGAAAAGACAACTAATTACCCATAAGCCTGAGGTAGATATGATGTAGGGGAGATTTGGGCTGGTTGGCACACTGGTTTTCACTTTCATTTCTCAGGTGTTAGTTATACTCAGTGTAATTCTCTTTTACAGTTGACCAAGAACAGAATCTAGGCACACTGGAGTACCGGTACTCTTATGCAAAGTTGAGTGCTGGCATGTTTAAGCAAAAAAAGTGGGTATTGTGTTTTCTTCTGCTCTACATTTATATTTATATTAGCTGCCAACAGCACCACTTAAGAAAGAAGTTAAGAATATACTTGAGAAGTTACTGGTGAGTGAGCCCAGTTGTTTTTAATCTTTCAAAATTGTAAAGAGAACAGACAAGGTCTCACACTTAACAAAAAGACCCAAAAGCAAGAACACTAACACGAAAGCAGATGAATCAAAAGCAAGCTTTAATAAATAGCAGATTCAGGAACACAAAAACTAAAGAAGCAAAACCAGGAAATCCAGAAAATAAGGTGATAATAATAAAAACTAAATAAGACAACAACCAAGGAACACATGGGATGCACATGCAAGAGCGGCATATAAAAGCAGAACAAGAAAGCAGAAACAGATGAATTGACAAATGACAAAGAAAGAGACAAAGACTTCTATACATGCAAACACAAGGGGGAAAAAAAACAAATAACAGGTGAGGCTCAAAGAAATTTAAAATGTTCAGGAACACAACAAAAACAGAAAGTATCAACAAATGCCTCATAGAAAAAACTTTAAAATAAAACAGGAAACAACTGAACTCAAAATGCAAACCATGACATGAAGTTCAGGGCTCAAAAATCTTTGCTAGTAATGTCTAAAAAGCATTTTTATACAGTATCTCTGCACCTCTGAAACTAAGTTTTTAAGAGGTGTATGTTTACAGCTGATTAATAAAAAAAATACATTGATGACATTTTATCACTTTTAGATTTTTTTTTACTGAGATTCTGCTCAATGTAAGTACACACAACACTTTGGGATCACTGTTTTTTTTAGATAGATGAAAATATATATAAAATGTCAAAGCATGTCAAGCTACCCCCAAATTTAGCTGGCAAGCATCGGACTCCAGAGGGCACATGACCTTTGCAATGTTCTTTAAATGAAAGAATGTTGTTCTGTGTATGGTTTCTAAATGCAAATGTAAGAACAAGTTGATTGTAACAATTACTATCTTGAAAATTACGAATTACATGTGAGTTAAGTGAACTGTATGCACATTGTTTCTTTTTGCTTTTTATGAGCACTTACAAGGCCTGCTGTTCAATCCTAATTCATTTGGTGACATCATCCATGCATGGATGCATTTGTCAAGGGAGAAAAGAGGACTTAAGTTGTCAGGGTAATCAGCTATAAAGAGTGGGGTATCATCTGCAGAGGAACAAAAATCTGTTCTGTGCTTATGGATAATAACACCCAAAGGTATCACAGGAAGGTTGTAGTGGACCGAGACAAGAACCTTGTGGTTCTCCTTATCGAATATTTGTTCTTTATGACAAGAATATTTAAAAGTATCTTGTGATCTGATAGGCTGGAATAAAATCAATTTAGGCTGGGTGTGAGACCCCAAATCCTTTTTCAAGCTACATGAGGGGTTGTGCTAAAGTCCAAAAAACAAAAAATAGAAAGTTCCTTGTCTTTTATTTGGATTCTTTCATCAGATCAGTTTCAGTGTTATGTATTGCTCTAAAACCAAAGTGGAACTTCTAAATAAAGTGTTTTTGTTTAATTGTCTGTCAATTGCACATGGACAAGCTTTTCTGCATTTTTTCTGGGTAAAAGCAGTTTGGAAGTTGATTGTAGTTAAAATTTTTGGGCACACTGTTGTATAATTGCCAAATGATATTTTCATGTGACCTAAGCTACCTGACACTTAGAAATGTCTTCTTAAGGTGCTGTTAAGGTGAAACTTTTAGTGTCCTGACAACACCTTTGCATTTACACACACACAATTCTTACCATTTCCCAGGCAGCAGGGTCATGTTTGAAGAGCGAGTGTGTGAGCTCCACTGACACTCTCTTCCTGTAGTCTGAACTCTTGTCCTCTGAAATTCGGAAGAGCACTGCTGCAGCGTAGGTGGCTTCAAGTGGACAGCAAAATCACAGTCACTTACATATAGACTTCAAAAAGGCAGGTACTCATTTATCATCTTTGAAACACTAAAGGTCATTTTACCAAAAACACTGAGTCAGTTCCTCTAAGAAAATGCATGTGATGACAAGAATTAACATTAGATTATGAGGCCTCTTTTTAGAACTTTCCCTTTAAAAAAAAATCTGAGTTGAATCAATATAATGGTGTATCATCAACAATAATAGCTGAAGACAATCCTTATTTCTATCGTAGAGTAGTCAAGTTTAAATTCCTAGTTTAGTGCAAATTGAAACTAATTTCAATGAATGTATGTTTCCAACCATAACAATTATGTTGATATTCAATGCTGGTACAGTGATAAACATTATATGATGAAAATTCTCTTGTTGGGTATCATTATATAGTATTTTAGAAGAGAAGATCACAATGGGACAATGTAGTTAATAGAATGGCAGTTAATGGTCAAACAATGAAAAACAGGCAGGTTTGTTTGTTTTTTATATTATATCTTTTTCTTTTTTTTGCAATATATAAGTTTTTTAAATTTTAATTTCCCTTTTTCCACTCAATTTTTTAGGATCACACTGAATAAACTTAGTGTCAGTTTACTTCAGGAAAATGCCACATTAGTTAATGTTATATCAGCTTACAATAGGGACTAACATTTTAAACAAAATAACAAATATTGGGCTGTAAGCTTAGTTTGTGCCTCAGAGTCAGGTAAGGAGAGAGAGAGGATTACCAATTCCTTCGTTGTTGGAATGCAGCAACTCCATAAGGGGTGCTGATGCCCCCTCTGCATCAATGAGCTCTGCAGACTGTTTGTCCAGGGCCAGCTCACACAGGACACCTGCTGATACTCGCTTCACGTTCTCCACATATGAGTACAGCAGCTTGACACACACACACACACACACACACACACAAAGAGTACAGTGTCATGTTGGGTTGCATTTCTTCAAAAGTTTACTCTGCTCATCTCTCCGCTGCAGGGCCACTGTTTCTTTGTTTAATTTTGTTTTTGCCCTTTTTTTTGGGATCCCCCTTCAGTCTGCTCTGTAGCTGCCTAAAGAGGCTATCAACATTAAAATTAATGGAAGAAACCACAATGTCTGATTTATGTGAATGGGGCCTAAAGGACTGTCACAGCCTGAAGAAGGAGGCTGCCCTTAAGTCTAGCGTGGCAGCAGATATACTCTGTATCTCCTGCCAGACAGCAGCAGGGTACAAAGGTTGTGGCTTACGTGGGTATTCTTTTTATGAAGGGTGATTGATAAGGTTGTGGCCTAAAGAAAGAATAGCATAAGTTGTACAGCCATCATCACATGCAATGTACAGTTCAATTTTGCATGGTTATGCAGAAATGTAGACACAGGGACTACTCTAGCCACTGTGTGTGTTGAATCACTGAATACAGCTTGAGGGCACAAACAGGGTGTTAAGTAAGACATTTTTGAACAACCATCAGGAATCTGAAATACCAACAAATGTTTTCTAAGTTTACAATCAGGAGGGACAATTACCAATATCATCCTCATTTTTCAAGTCAAAGTATTTAAGCAGATAAAAAGGTGTGCTATGTTGCTTACTGCAGCTGCCTCTATTCAGTATTTAATTTGGGTTAAAGGGAAGAAGATCTTGGGCCCTATCATAAACTTTCCGCCAAGCTCCATTGGATGGGGAAAGTTTCAAATTAAATCAGGGGAGTTTCCAACCTTTGCCACCTTGTTCCAGGAGCAGCAGAGGAATCCTGCTCTTCCCCGCCCAATGCACCACTGGTGCACAGCCAGCAGTCCAATTAGCTGTGTAGAATCATCTCATCAATTCATAGGTGTTTCATGGGTGTTTCTCTGGCCAAAAATGCATGA
>JAPZDV010000009.1:22021398-22039986 GCA_029814665.1 Acanthurus lineatus | reverse complement strand
GGGACCTTGCTGCGTGAGGAGTCGGACAGAACACAATCCGAATACTTTGTTAAATCAATAGCTTATTTTTGCCTTACGGAAGAAGCATTCACAAGCAAAATAAAATTCAGAATGCAGCGTGACGTCGTAGAATCGCCGCAATTCGATCTTATCAGGAATGAGATCGCACGAGCGTCTGAATCTAGATCGAGGGTCTATTTTTGATTAATCGCCCAGCACTATCCTATATGCAGTTTTCTATATGACAGATCAACAATATTACACAACAGTGTTATTCAAGTATCTTCAAGGAACACTTCCATGCAGTTTTCCACAGCAAATACAAACTGACATAGGTGTCAGGTGTCAGTTCGCTGGGTGCTGGAATTTCTTGGGCTAAATGAGAACTACATTATGCACAAAATGTCAAGAGACAATTTTGCACTTTTGAGACGGATCTCAGGGTGTGAGATCAGGGTGCTTTCTCTAGCAATTCCTAATTATGGATGAAACTTTGATCCACCACTTCCAACCAGTGGAACAGTGAAACACCAAGAACCTAAGGCTCTGAAGAAAGCCAAATCAGTGAGGCCCACATGCGAGGTGATGTCCTAATGTCCTGAGGGGAGTGCTGTTGGTAAACTACCTGGAAAAAGGTTACACTACTTTGGAAGCATACTACACTGATCTCTTGAGACAGGTACAGGAGAAAATCAAGAAGATTTAGAGTAAAGGGCTCTCAAGAGGAGTGCTTATTCACAAGGTCAACATTCCATGTCACAAGCCCACAGTGGCAATGTCTGCTTTCATGAAATGTGATTTTTTTTTATCCTACAGCTGTCCCATTCACCTGATATGGCAACTTCAGATATCTTCTCTCTCACAAGATGAAAGAAGAGCTCAGTGGTTGACATTTTGACAGTAAAGATGACATTATCACTACTGAGGACCACTTTCTGGCAGTTCAATATGCCAAATTCTACAAGGAAGATATATTACATGACCACTGAACTTAGTGTCTAAATATAAAAGGAGATAATGTTTAAAAAACAAATAAACAAGAAAAAAAAGATATGCCAGGTTTTTTAAAACTGACCTCTACTTATCCTTGCATATTGACTTGAACATGAATGCCATGGACAATTGTGTCTCTGTGTATAATTTTGGCTGTGTGTTGGCACCTCACCTCAACAATATCACTTTTGCTTGATTAATAAGTACCAAAGGTATTTGGGTGGTTTTGATCACCCTCTGAGGACTCCTCATATGGTAGGCCTTGGGCTTTCCATGCTAAGTTATGATTTTTCCAGAAAGCTTATTCTTTCATTCTGTTTAAGTTGATAAGACTTTAGCACAGTAATTTTGCCTTCTTAATTTTCTATAAGAAATACTGTCTTTTCAAAAACTGATTTTTGCCAAGGTAGAAATGTGTGTGTCCACGACAGGTTTTCTGTGGTGCAGATTCACATGAACCAAAACGAGCTCACCTGCCCCATCTATGCTTCACTGATGTAGCCAGAGGTGTCTTTCTTTGTCTCATTTCTAATATCAAAAATCAAGCAGCAGTGGATTGTTCCCTGTACACCGTACTGCAAAAGTTAATGTTTTTTCTCCCAATATGAACTCTCATTATTGTTTAAAATCCATCTGATGATGGTAGTGTCTTTCAAAAACTTCACAACAGAATTCTTTTATTGTCAAAAGTTGCAGTCATGGGTGTAAAGCATGAGCAGGAGGAGGCTAAGCATGCATCCCTGGGGGGGCTCTGCTTTGAAGCACTTCAGTGGAAGAGGCATGTTTGTCAATTAAAAACTGTCTGGGGTCTGTGTATGATTCAGGCCAATATTCAAACAGAGTGTGACACTCAAGCCCAGATTGCTTAATTTTATCGGGGAGACTGTGTTACGTGTCATGTAACACCCCATAAACAGAAATCAAGACAGTCCCCTCCCCATTTTCATTAATGAATCAGGAGTTATTGTTGTGTTTATTATTTTATTATGAACATTAGATGTGTGATATATTAACCACAAGCTTATATCATTTCATCATTTCTGTTTGTGCATTGTAATAATCTTCATGACATATGCTTGTTGTACATGCATGTGATTGTAGCCTACCTGTACAAACAGTGGTATGGTTTGCATGCTGGCAATCTCTCCTCTGTTTATGGGGTCTCTGGCCAAAATGTGAAGTGCTCCTGTGCAGCCCTCTACTATTTCCTCCATGCGAACACCATCCTGATAAAAAGAGTCCACGACAGACAGAGGCAGAGAGACATTTTGTTAAGGAGTAAACCAACTAACCTATCTATTAAGATCTAAAGTTCTGTAGTTGGAAATTTGTCAGATTTGAAAGAAACCTTCCAAATTCAGTGGAATAGATAACTCTATATAGCAACTTGTTGGTACTAATTGTGAATATGATAACAATTCAAGAACTGCACATCTCCTGATAAATATTTGGCATTCGTTGGCTTAAAACAAGCAATAAAAAAATCTTAGTGCAGTCAAGAGGGTTTGTTCTGACTTGAAAATATGCAAATATGCATAGTTTATTAACTGCATAGTTTATTACTGTTATTAATATTGTTGTATGTGGTTGCTGTGATGGATAGATGGATTAAACTTCCTTTAAGTTTAGAATTGTATCTCGTGAAGATGTAAAAAACCTTAAAATACAAAAGACATTAGTAGGTGGAAACATCCCTGTATGATGAAGATTAGTATTCGCAGTAACCAATAGTTATGATAGAAAAAAAGGTAAATTGCTCTTTTGAATTAGGTTTAAATAGAGGCTATATTCAGCATATAAAAACATCCACAATATAGATGTGAGTTGACTTTAAATTGAGCTAAAAAAAAAGTAACTACAGTAATTAAAAATCACTTTGTTTATTGTTAGTCACTAACTTTGTACATTAGTTTGTCCACTTTTTTCTTTAATTAGAGCAAACTGTTCAGTCTGTCCAAAACCAGACATATACAAGCACCCTCCATAAGGTTAATAGTTCGTCAGTCATATATCAGCAACTTAGTAAACACACCATGATTACACGAACATCAATTAATTTTACTGCTCCCTCTTCCTGTGGCCATCCAGGAAGAAAGATATAGTGATGGTTCATGTTGTTGCATGAGTAATGAGCTCAAAGAGAAAGTGTCTAGGAAAGTTATAAGTAGATGCAGACCAGCTTGAAGATTTGATGTTCTGAACGTGTGTGTTTGATTGTTGCATGTTTGTGTGCGCAAAGTTCAGACCTGGTATGTCTGCTGTGCAGAGGAGGCGTGTCTCTGTGTGTCCTGGTGGGCCTTTAGCAGCAGGTTAACCAATCGTGGAATAGCGCCTGCCTCCCTCAGTGGTGCCTGATTGGCTGGGCACAGTGCCAGGTTCCGGATCAGACCGACAGTTGCCTAAAGAGAGGACAGAGATAAAATAATTTTTTCTATTTGGGTCAGCTTTAAAGAAAATTCCATATGTGGTGCTTCCAAAAGCCAGAGCCAGTCTCTGTTTGGAACCTCAGAACTCTGCACATATGTTGTTTACCAACCAGTGTGTTACGCTGAAAATCACAGGGATGAGAGGAAAACAAGATCTAACACCTTTCCATGGGTGGAGTGCTTGTTCATTGATGAGGAGACAGCAAGGCAAAGTCAAAGCATCCAGACATAAACAAAAATTCAGTGCTTTATCATGGCTACACCAGTAAAGTTCAGGGAGAGGCTTTAATTTACTTTAAAGCACTGCATGCACAACATGTAACCCTGCAGACATTTCAGAGGGAATAGTATCAGTAAAAAGCAAGTTGGGAAAGTTCCCTCCAAAACGTAAACATTACAAATGGAGGATAAACCCCAGATCATAGGGAATAAATTTTTATATGAAGGCTTTTTGGAAAAGTTGTTGCTCCACAGGCCTGTTTTCAGGTCCACAAATTGTCATGACCTCACAATTGTCCCCAACATCTGCATATGAAATACTCCACATCCTGCCACCAACTAATGCTGGCACTGAAGTGACATGAATTGTTTAGTGCTGACAGCGGACATGGTTTATCTGGGCAAATCCAAACCTTCTTTACTTCTGCATTCAGTGCTAATTAGTAACTTTTTGGTCTTTGATCAGTTTATTTATGCCCTTTAGTTCACGATGTAAGCAGCTACATTTGGTGTTGTGTGTTGTGAGGCATGCCAACTCTTCCCTGTGACCAGCACATGTTGAACTGGACTGACTGCTCCTCTTGCTAAGCTTAGGACACTAACTCATTTTTGAAATAGAACATTCAAAGAGAGTTTATTTTTTTTCACAAGTTAAGATATTTTCAATAAACTTAAAATATCTCTGGTGTGTCATATGTGCAGTAAATTAGTGCTGGGTTTTAATAACATGAATGTTTTTGTGCAGAGGAAGACAACCAAAATCCACCAGTTAAACATTTATCTGCTCTGTGTCGTAATGTGTGTATTGCTGTTTAAGTGGCTTTGTTATGTTTCTGATTTTGTTCGTGTTTGTCCAATGTTGATTCCTCGGTACAGAGAGGCGGGGCTGATTGGCTCGGGAGCGAGGCTCATGAGGCACACCTGCCCTTCATTGACAATTATGCTGCTTACCTAAACCACTCATGCTCTGGCTTCAGTGCGAGACGATTGCATTCAGGCCCGTGTTCCTAGTGACTTCTCTCCTGAGTAAATCTCCCCTCTCTTGTGTTGATTCCTGTGTTTATAATTGCTGCATATCTAGAAAACCTTCCAGTGAGTTTTGCAGTCCTGGTCACTTTCTGTTCTAGCAATTTTGTAAGTCTATTTTTTTTTCCCTTCGGGCGATTTTCTGTTAATACTTTGGCCGTTGTGGCTTTTTGTGGGGTTTTTTTTGTAGTTTTCAGTTTTTCTGAGTTTTTTCCCGTAAGGGTGTTTTTTTTGTTGTTGTGATTAATTTGTTCAATGAAACTCTTTCTTTTGAACGACTCTGCATCTGGGTCCTGGTTCCTAGACCATACCGTAACAGGCTTCATGATCAAGATTATTGCTAACAAGTCCTCCCAAAACAAGACAGTTTTTCCATCAGTTGCTAGGCAGCTGTTGGTCAGTTATATTTGTCAGTCAAGGTTTTTCACATGGTTTAACACAGTTATGCTTATTGATGAAATATTCAGCAGCTGAACAAGTAATCTGAAAGTACAACTAAAGTTGCAGGTCTGATACTGTCATTGCTGCAGTGGCATCTCAACCACGTAATAACACTGGGATGTATGTAAAATGGTTTTATTTTTTATTCCTTTTGCAAACAAATCTGTTCAGGAAATCCTGTAGAAACTCTTTCATGTTAGTATTACAATTTGGAAAAAAGGTGCCTTCTTCTGCAAAACATAATAAACCAAAACATCCCTGCTTGTACTGTCATTGTAAATGTGTCATTTCCACTCTGCCATTGGTAATGGTGCCATTAGAGTGCAACACATGAATCAGCAGTCTATTATAGAATGTATTTTTCTGGTATCAGAACTGAAACTGAGATATTGCATTGACTGCAGAACTGAAAAATGACAAAACAAATCCAGTCTTGGTATTAAACAAGCCTGTGTGAGATTTAACTCAAACATAGACAGAAAGCCGTGGGGCAGAAACACACTGGTACAATATCATAACACCATACTGTAGAACATTTTACATATTCAGAAGTAACACAGCTGTTTCCATTACTACCTCTCTTCCTCCCAACCCCTTTTTCTCCCCCTCTCTATCTCTTTGCCTCTCACCTACTCTGGCTTTGTAAAACTTCCTTATAAAGTCACATTGTCCATTTTCCATTCTACATCATTAAACTCCAATACCTTAGTTCATTAATATAATCTGCCTGAGTTGGCAGGGCTGTCTGACTGAGACAGAGAAGAGCGAGTATGTGTATATTTGTGTGTGCGTGTGCGTGTGTGTGTGTGTGTGTGCAAGTAAGACAGGGAAAAAATAGAGAGAGCCCATTTCACTATAAAAGTTAATAGAGAGTGACAAAGAGAAAAACTGAGAGCATATGTAATATTTTTTTTAATATTACTCAGCAATTTTTTTATACTGTCAACAAACTCCATGCAAAATACATGCACTGACAATAAAAGCATTGTGTGTGTGTGTGTGTGTGTATACAAAATCTTACGTATTATCTTGACATGGAGATATATTGTGAAAAAAGCAGTTTAAGCAGCAGTGTGCCAAACTGTTGCATTGGGTGACATGCTCCATTTGCATGAACAGTCTTTTGTGAGTTGTTTAAACTTTTTAGATTTATCTTATCTGGGCTTACAGTTCAACAGACAAGGGAAGTCTAAAAAGTTGTATTCAAATACAGTGACAGACAAGACTAATTTGTCTTTTCCATAAACATGTTCTGGTTTAGCTTGATTCAGTGTGATAATGTGCATTAGACCAGCACAGCAAAAATCGGTGTGTTAATGGGAAAGCCTCTTAAGAGCCAGCAGTCACATGACTCACATTACATGAGTTTCACAGGTATTATAAGCTTAAGTATAAGAAAAATTATTATTTTGACCTGGAAAAATTAAATGATAACCATAGTGCTTAGAGAGTTCTCTTTCAGAATCAAGAACATCTGTAGCAAAATTCACTGCAGTAGACAGAATATGTCACTGTCAACAAATGTGACCAGGCTGGTGCCACCAGAGGAAAAGCTAGCAAAGATATTAGGATTAATCCTCTATCCTATCCTATCATGAATGTAGGCACATAATTTACAATCCATTCATTGTGCCATCCATCCAATTAACATTTGTTGCGATACCTCGGCGAATAGACTGTGCTTTGAAAAGGACAAAGTACAGGGTGGCGAAACTAACAAATGCAGTTCTTCTGTGAAGGGAGAGACAGTTTCAATTAAGCCGCTTTCATTGAAACCACACTGGTGGGGTCAAGACAATTGTTCTAGCGAAGATATAAAGAAAGTTGGCCCAAGTGTTGTAGAAAGAAATGGAAATAAATGGACAGGTTTGTAATTCTTCTCATCAGAAGCGATGACTGTAAGTTTCTATAAAAGTGATTTTTTTTTTTTTTCTGGATAAGTAACAGATAATGTGAAATTCAAAAGAAATAGAAGTGAAGTGTGTAAGCTAGTACAGAGAAAATCTCTGTCTGGGGGAGATAAGAAAACCAGTCCCCCTCCTCTAGTGATGAGTCTGTGAGTATGGAAGAAGTAGGTGGAGATGAAGGCTGCAGGACTGGTAGTGTTCTCAGGTGTGGAGCAGGCGGGTAAGATAAGATGGGAGAGGTTTTATTGCTGTGGCGAGTGGGTGCTTGGTCCACAGTTGCTTCAAGAAATGTGGTGTGCGAATTAATTGTTAGTTTTGGTCTTTTCAATGATTTTGTTGCCAGCAGAAGCTTCCTTCTAAGGCTGTTTTCATTTTACATACAACTGCTGATCCTGACTGCCTGGTGCACCTTTAAGACCTTGAAGCCCCTCGGACTGAAGGTGTGCGCTGTCAAGACCATTAAGTCTTGCTTGCTGCATGACTCCAGGCTTTTTAACACCAAGGACTATGTTTCAGTTAGAAAAGCTATACACACTTTGACATATTTGCAATGTAAAACCTACCCTTTATAAAAATTTTATTATTCTGCTCAATACAATGTTTCCCCTATAGAAACAGTATTTAGAACTTGCTGCTGGTCGGTTTGTTATTTTGATGACCTTCCCAGCAGGAAGCAGCCAAGCACAGAACAACTAAAGTGTGGAAGCTGACATTTTAGCTAAAGTATTAAGTTTAATTTGCACATCTAAATGCCAAATATGAGTCATGCTAGACCCAGAGTAGAGAGGCTTGTAGTGTCTTCTGGATCATCAGATGTGACACTGACATACACATGTTCACAGAGTAAAGTGTTCTAATGCAGCAGGACTAAAATTAAGCTATGGGAGTTAATCAGGTTGTGTGTCTGTGTGAGTGTGTCTGTGAGTTTGTATGTATGCAGGGACTGGGTCAGAGATTTTTCCTTATTAAAAAAAGGACAGGAGTCTAATTTAAGTGCAAAAATAATTACACACACACAAAGACACCACATTTGCAGACTCAAATGCTATAAAGTGTCTACATTGTAAAAAGAAATTACATTTTAGAATTTATTATACCTTTTTAATGCCAGTAAGGATATAAAATTAAGAAAACGTCCTATTTTTTTAAACATGAAAAAATTAAAAAATAAGAGATAAAAAAACAACAAAATTATGTATGTAATGAAGTACAATGGTAGTGTTTTTGACAAGTTTGTTTAATGTTTAATGTCTTAGAAATTTAATACTAGAAAAGTTTAAAAAAACAAGTTAATTTACTGTGATAGCTGGCAGTGGTGAGGTCATGTGATGCATATGTGGTTCAGTTGAGGATGCTGACAGATCACACTGGAATTTGAAATAAGCATATTAAAAAAAAAACATGAAAATGTGAACAGCTAAAAATTGAATTAGAACGTCAAATCCAACTTGGGCACTAAAGCTTGCTGTGTGAATCTGGTCTGAGTTGCGTTACGTGAAGTGATCCAGTGGATTTCTAGTTTGACTCATACTTAAAGTATGAGTCAGGATATTTTGACTGTGTCCTTAATTTGTGTTTATATACTATTAACTTGCAGCAGCATTTACATTCTGAATGAAAGCCTATTTTTGACTGAAAGGTTTTTCTGTTGTCTCCTGGCAAAATATCCAGTCGTACAATAAGTTATCAGTGATTTTTATGCTTATCAAACTTATTTTCATTTCTATGGTTATGTTCGGCCCTTGCAGCTTTCGGTTTGATATGGAAAAAGCCTCTAGTAACTTGAGACACAATTTAATCAACAATGTACTGAAAGCATTACCTTTCTCATACCTTACCTGAAGTGTTTTGTGCCTGAACCAAACCACAGACAGGAGTTTGAGTGTGAGCCTTGATCTCTGGTGTAAATGTCCTTTGTTCAGTAACCCCACCTCCTGTAACTGTTGTTCTACCTAAATATAGCTGTTCACATACTCAAACTCAGTCAAGTTAGTAATTATATTTGCCAACACAGTGTAACTGTGAAAACAACCTAGTATGCATACATAATTTATACGACACAGAGCTGGATGTCTTGACCTCTGAGCTGTGTTTGACCATTCATTATGTAATTTTCCGCTAGGGAGTAACCTGGCTTATGGTAAGGCAGCATGAAATCACAGATGGACCCCTTTAACCTAAATAATAATTCCGTTTATTAAAACTCTGTCCTTATAATGTGGCCTGTGGTCTTCAGCAATCATTTCTGTTTGTTATAGTAAAATCTTTAGTCATCATTAGTTATGAGGTGTTAAAGCACAGTAACATTACTAAAGAAAAAATTAAACAGGGACAAAAACACAGAAAGCATTTGTTTTTTATTCGTGTTCCTGTTAACAGTGCATGTAACAATAAGTATAACTAAGTAAGTTGGTACGTCAAAGAAAAAGTGGAGTGTATATTTTCTGAATGATTATACAAAATAATTACGATGATGAACAGTTTAGGTTATAATTTAACCATTTATCTTATTTTACAATACTAAGAATTTTTCATTATTAAGGTATTTTGACTTAGCAAAGTTTTAATAACCATGAAAAACCCAGTATTTTCTTGGAATGTAAATAAAATGCCAGTAAACATTTTGAAAACAAAATGTTGAGTATTTCATTAGTAAAAAAAAACATAACCACCATAGCTTTATAATAATGTTCCTGCTGTTTGATGGTGTCTGTTGTAGTGGTGAATTCATCAGTTGGTGCAATAATGTAGCCATGAGCATTTCTTTGTTTTGCTCTACCACCAGTGTGAAATATGGCCAACATTAGCAGATATCAAAAAGCAATTTGCCTCATTCACACAGTGGCCAGTTTTGATTTATGCTCTGCAAAGCCCTGCACAGCAGAGAGAAACCATGTCAAAAGCACCAAACAAATAAAGTGTCCACCAAATCTGTTTCTAGACATTGTTCACTGACAACCACAGCTGCACATCAAATTATTCAGTAAGGAGAAAAATCCAAGATGATAGTAAATGGATGTATTAGTCTATGATGTTAATGAGCTCCCTCCTGTTTCAGCAACAGCAGCCTTCTGATAGTCAGCCATGACTTTCACAGAAACAGTGCCTTTATTTCTACACAAAGGCACTACTAGACATGTCATGCCTAATTTAATTTTAAATTTAAATTAGGCAATTTAGAAAAAGTGGCAGATAAATGTTCACTCAACTTGTTAAATGTCAACGTCTATGGATGGATTTCGACAAAACTTTGCACAGACACTTAGTGCTCCAACACGATGTATCCTAATCACCATGCTGATACTATGACTTTGCCCCGAGCCTCATCATCAAGTGAACTTGATTTATGAGCAAATTTCCGCAATTCTAATGAAATTTACATCAATTTTAAGCTGTGCTTTGTGATTTCTGTTAATTAGCAATCTTCAACAAACAAAATAAGGGATAATGTTGATGATGAGTTGTTCATAATCAAGAATTAATGGACAACGTGGAGGCCAGAACCATCCACAGAGTCATCTTATCAATGATAAAAGACACCCTAAAGGGTAATATATAATTTTATGCATGTTGCAATGTAAATCCCAAGCTCTTCACAAGCCACAACTTAGTTTCCCTGGTAACACCTGAGGGTTTGACCTGGAACAGTCATTACCATTCTGTAGAGTTCTAACGTGATGAAAACAATATTCACTACTCCAGTACATCAGACAAACCTTAGATACAACAATGGGAAGGTAACGCTATGCTAACCCAGAATGCAATAAAATTAATATGTTCACAAACAAAAGAGGCCACGTACAGTTTACATGTATGGCCAAAGAATAAATTAGTGAGTTGACTAGCAATCGGGACGTGAGATGATTGCCTATGTGACAAGTAACAGTAAGTTTAGAGGGGTGGTTTTCTTCCTATTGCATTTGTGTTGCAGTAACCATCCTCTGGTGATCTTTAAGAAAGTCCTGTATCTGATAGCACACAGTAAACATTATACTTGCCGCAGATCAGCATTTTAGCATTGTTTTGTGGATATTTAGCTTCAAGCATGGCTGTGCCAAAGAACAGCCAAACAAAAGTACTCTGACAGATTTTCTGACTCTAGGGAATTTTTAATCAACTAACTTAAATGTTAAAACTCTAAACTTCACTTTTTTAGCTTCAAATTTGAAAATTTGCCGCTGCTCCATTATTCAATTGTATTATAATTACAAGATTTTGCACTATAATATTAAGTATATTATTTGCGAGATGAACTGCTGAAGAATGCAACAGAAACATTAACTCATTTACTGGATTATAAATGTCATTTTAATGGCTTTGTTGAATGTATTAACAAGCAACATTAAATAACTGTAAAAGTCTACAACTGTTATGGTGGCTCACTCAAACCTCCAATGTGAGGCTACAGAAATAGCTATATTGTTGTTATATTGTTTATTTCCCAAAGCATTTCTGTTTTGTAAATTAATAAACCTCTAGGGACCACTTGCAGGCTTTTAGAATTTATGCTGTGTTAATTTTTCTTGGACTGAAACCAGCTACTGTCAGTTCTCTCTCTCTCTCTCTCTCTCTCTCTCTCTCTCTCTCTCTCTCTCCTGCTTTCTCTATGTAACTCCTTCTCACTGAGCAACAAAACAACCAGCTTTGTGTCTGGAGCTCTTACTGTCTTTCTCTCTTTATGTATCTGTCTGTCTGTCTCTCGAGGGACACAGTATGCCAGCGGGTGTTGTCACAGCTGAAGTGTTTTGGGAGTGAAGCATGATGGGAGATGTGTGTCATGGTGTGTGTACTTGTCTGTGAATGCTATTCTGGCTGTTCTTTCTATTTTTATATGTGTGTGCACGCATATCTGTTTGTGTATTTGTCTCAGTGCAGTAGTGGTAAAACTGAAATACTGTCTTCTGTATCAACACCTTCCTTCAGACTAGTTGACATCATATAAACACATCAGTGCTTTTATCATCCTTTCCTTTAAATCCATGCCTATGAAACCCAGTATGGCTGATTCAATTACCATGATAATAGTGTACTAAAACAACCTTCTGCCTCTCCTTACCTTTACTACAGGCCAGTAGTGTGGCTGACCTAGCAGCTTGACAACAGCTGGGATACCATAGTGCAGCCGCACAGCATTCTGGGCCAGTTCGGCATCCTGGTGGCGAGAGGTGAGGTGACGCAGGGCGCAGACTGCCGGCTCAGCAACATCCTCTTTCTCCCCAGCACGAAGCACGGCATGGATCAGTGCCTCCACACCCCCATACTGAGTCACCAGAGTCTGAGGAATAACAGGTTAACTAGGAATACAGAATTCTCATGTGAAAAACAGGTGTGCAGTGAAGCTAGTTGAAGAGAACACATCAGTGCAAGTAATTTGTGCACACCATGTGTGACTCTGTCTGTGATTTTTAATCTTATTTATTGCTTTTGTAAAAGGATTTTTCTTAGGAGAGCAAAATGCAGATCAGGTATACAGATAAACTGGAATCCATCAGTCACACATAAATATACCAAAGAGTTGTACAGGCTTTTGTTGCTTTGTTTTGTTTTAATGAATTCACAGAGGAATAATCAAGACACAAAGGAAGAAATCTAACTATGACCAGCTTTAAAAGCTCTCCATGGCTCTCAGAACTCCTTATCCTGCAGGCTTATGAGCATGTTCACAAAGGTGTGTCTATACACACATTAATGCTTTATTCGAAAATTAAGGGTTAGGATAAGTTAGGATAAGTTCATCAGAACTCAACCTTTTCTTGTTTTTGATCAGACTAACTGGTTTCTCTTTTTTGTAGTTTTTTGGGCTGGTCCTAAAGCTTAGACTTAGATATTAAAAATCTTGGGAAATTATCTCACACTGATGACTAGGCTCTAAAGAAAAATTATGATTTAAATTATGGTTAAAATTCATTTGGGAATGTTTAGCCATCACATACAGCTAAAAATGTTCCTTTGGCCATCTCATGATAGTTACCTTGTTGCGTGAGTTGTTACAGGTGAGGTTGGACAGGATGCCAGTGGCACAGGTCAGCATGTTGACATCATCTGAGCCCAGCTGGGTCACCAGTATCTGCAGCAGACCATCTAACCCCTCCTACCAAGACCAGTGGAGATGGAGAGAAAGAACAAGTGAACAAATCCTAGCAGTGATAGCTTAGCTTAAGCTAAACTAAACCTAATCCCTGAAAATACTGATTTTTTAGTAATAGCTCACCTAAAATATTTTGATAAATAGGGTGGCTTGGTCTGGAATGTATTTTCAGCTGCATAGATGCTACTATATAATCATAGATATATAAAATTAGAGGAGAAGTAGCAGTGCACTCAAGGACTTCTCATGTCATGTAAGACTCAAGAAGAAATTCTGGTGTGCTTAAAGAAAAGGGTTCAAATCATCATATGGAGGTAAAACAGTCTTCAAAAGTGTCCAAACAGATGTTTTCCTTCAGTGAGATTCATCAATATATTCTGGAATATTATAGGAAGCAGGATCTCTATTATCCCACTGCGACATCACATTTCACTTGTCACTTTGATCTTATATTTGACACTTTTCTACATATAGGCTACATTATGAAGAACTGAGTATTTATAGTATAGTATAGTTTAGAGAACATAATATTAAGATGAAACTGAGAGAAAGGTGGTACCTAAGAGAAAAGGATTTGACCACAAAGCCGTGTGCTACTTCAGCACCACAGACAGTTGCAGTCATGGTGGGGCCATCAGATTCCAACTTGCACAAATTTCATTCAGATTTAGCATTGATTGTTCTGAAAGATTAGAGTGAGTTACATATTCAACGAAAAACCCCTTTTCTCCTGCACTCTTTCTGCTCCTAGGGAATGGAGATGGGGGGAGGGAGGTTAACAAGGGGAATGTGGTTTGGTCATTTTTGGCCATTTGGCTCATCAACCCCCAAAATGACCAAATGGACAGTAACAACTATTTAACCAACTAACCTACACTTATGCCATTGATAGCTGAAATGTAGTTATGTCCATCTCTTTTATAACAAAAAGGTCACTGGGAGAATGCAGACCTTGACTAAGACAATAATCCAACACTCAACACAGAGATAATATACACAACATTAACTCAACAGCAGCTGCAGTTCAGTCACAAACACAACAAAGAAAACCGTAGAGTTCTTATGCACTCACACACCATGTTGCACAGAGACAGTGTTTGACATGTCCCTCTCTGTAGTTGTTAAATAGTAAACATGACTTAAATCCGTGGGCAGTGACTGAAATCTGGGCACAGTGACAGCTACTCCCCGCAAGCTAGAAGACTTTTGAACTAAAGAGCTCTTAATTCATTGCTGTGACAGTACTACACTGGTACTTTACCTTTATGTTACTTACTTCTTACTATTTTCTACCTGTTTACAAAACTGTATACACATACACTACCTGTTTACCTGTTCATATTGGTATAAAACTAAGAAAGTCATTGTCAGAGACTGCTTCACTGTAATTGTTGTGCATATAACAATGACAACAAGAAGTAGCAATGACAATGACAGTAGTTGTACTAGTAGTAGTGGTAGTTATAGCAGTAATAGTGAGTGAATCAATACATACCTGTTTAGTTGCTGCGTCTGAGAGATTGCGGAGCGTCCAAAGACAGTTCTGGATCAGGCGCTGACTGGAACCTGTTAGATGTTGACCCAAAGCCTGCATACCACCTAGACACAGATGTTAAAATACAGTTACATAATATGACTGTCAATAGAAATTTACACTAAATTTTCTATGTTCGTGTTCAACTAAATTGACATACCAGCCTCAACTATTGCTGGCTTATTGCTGGGACAGACAGATAGCACTTTAAGAACGCGGCTGGTGGTCCACAGTAGCTTCTCGTAGTTGTAGTTTCTCATGATGAATACCAGACCCTCTGGGCCCCCATTGGCTAAGATGATCAGCTGATGAAAAACAGGAAGAAGGAGAGTAATTCTGTAGTAAAAAAAGGGACACAACAAAGATCTCTACCCTGATGTCAAGGTTCTCCTCTAACCTTACTCTCCTGGTTGCCATATGACAAGAGCTGTAGACAGTCAGTAGTGATGGCGAGAAACTTTGGGTTACTCTTTTTCAGTAAGGGAACCATCCTTTGCAGGCCATCTGCAAGACGCACTGCCATCTTGGCCCCTTCTTGGTGCAGAAGCAAGTTGTGGAGGGTTGTGATGGCATAAAATAAGACTGATTCCACTGGCGAACTGCAAGAAAGAGATTAACAGAGGGAAAGAGAAGGAAATAGATATAGATATTTCATAAAACAAACTCATTTCAAGGGGCATTAAGCAATGTTTGACCTTTACTGACCTCTGTCAGATGTCATGTTTGCTAAACATGGGGTAAACAAGCTTTTGCACAAAGTGTCGCTTGCACACAGAACCATCTCCCATCATTTAATCAGTTGGAAGGAGAGTGTGTGTGCGTGTGTGTGTGTATTGCGTGTGTGTGTGTGTGAGCATACTTAGTTTAAAAACCTAAAACATCAGTACTTTGTGAAGTCATTACTTTGATATTATATATCAGCAAACCATTGAACTTAGAACCAGCCTCCTCAGCAAAACCAACTGTATTGAGTATTTACCTGTAATTTAGACAAATCATATAAAATAATTACATACAATTACAAAAGCTTGGTTGCTTTTCCTTTGATATTGCCACTTCAACAGGCATATTATGTACAATATGAATCTGATAAGAAAGAGTGGGATTTTAGATTTAAAGGGTTAATGTTTTCTTTAAACAAGTCTAGTAGGTTCAGTAATTAGATAGCATGCAATAAATTTTATAAAGACATTCATGGTCCAGAGAAAATAAATTTGAGTGACTCTGATGATCCTCTAAATTTATGTTTGTAGCTCTGTATATGAACTGTTTCAACAGGGGGATCACTGGATGCGATGACGTGCAGACTTGGAATTTCAGATACCAAATATATGGTTGTAGATTTGCTTTTTATAATATTCTGCGTTACTGAAAAGCCACCACTGGTCCACATTATGCCTATAATGTCACTGGAAACACTTTTTAACCTCAATTTGACTTGAGCAAGAAGAAAAAGGGAGGCCAAATTCACAACCAAAAAGTCAGTGCACACTAAGATGAATTCATTGTGTGAGAATGTTACTTCTTATGTGAAGATGTCTCCGAAATTGTTAAAGCTGGATGAATGGCAGATCTCTGACTTGGAGGATGTTTCAGCTACTATTATATCCTGAGTGAAAGCTCTGGTTAAGGCTTTGGATCTCCAGGAAAGTTTTAAAAATCAAGGTGGACACCAGAGTGATACTTTTATAGGACTGACAGAAGGTGAAACACAGTGAATATTTTCAAAGAGTTAACATCTTATGCCCTGAAGGACCGAATTAAGATTGAAAGAACCTAGCTGAGGATGAGACGGGAGTCAGCAAGTTTCTAAGAGGAGCTGCAAGGTATTTCATGCCATCACAATGATTTTTAGCCTGGTGGCAACATTTCTTTTTTCCATCTCGACCAATAAAGATATTAGATAACTACATTAGTATACTGCCTGCCTGTTCACCTGCTTCAGGTATTACTGCAAAATCAAGAATCACTTGGAACAAGTGCCTTTGCCTATCAGGGCTTTTCTTATCTTGCTTTATTATTACACACTCAAATAAAACACTGTTTTTCATGTATGCAGTCTAGTAAGGGGATTGTACACTAGTTTGTTCTTATCCTCTATAGTTGTACTTTTACAAGGATAAGGACAACTAGGCAAGGCTAGTTTTTTTACATTTTAGTTTTTTTTCCTTCAAAGCCTTTTACTGCAGTGTGTAATTTTTTTGATCTGTTTTAGCTACACACACACGTTCAACAGGGTTTGCTTAAAGATGGAGACTTGTTGACCTTATGTCTAATTGCTTAACAGCAATCATTCAAAACACATGCTATTATCAACTGACTACATGTTGTTGACTACAAAGATAAGTGCATAGGTTATTGGAGACTCTAATAATGCCGCATACATTAGACACAAAAGATAAAGTTCTACTTCAACGGGACGACTGAATCTACAATTCTACCTAAATTAAGACACTGGAAGGGCCCTATCGTACACTTTCCGCCGGGCGCCAGTGGCGCATTAATTCAAGGGAGGTTTCCAGGTCAACCTTTGCCACCTTGTTCCAGGTCTTGCTCTGCCCGCCCATTGCGCCACTGGCGCACAGCCGGTAGTCCAATCAGCTGTGTAGAATCATCTCATCAAATCATAGGTGTTTCATGGGTGTTTCTCTGGCCAAAAATGCTTGAACCACTCGGAGAATCTGCTTTCATTCCCTTTAAAGACTGATTCTGCCGTGCACCAGTGGCGCAGGAATTCATTCATTCATTCATTCATTCATTCATTCGTTGATTTGGCTGGACAGGGGCAATGCTCAATGAATGTATTGTGTCAGATAGCTCTTAGCTAATTCTCCCCTTAAGTCAAATGGTTTGGAAAGCAAACATTTCCATATTTTGCTATATCTATTTCTACAATATATTTTCGCCTGCACAGGCAAACACGCACATACGTACGCAGGCAGACACGCACACATCTTAAAAATTAAATTCATTTTGTGAATAGAATACATGTGGTAATTAATGGTTGACAGACTGTTTTACTTTCAGCCCTTGTTGATATTGAGTTTAAACGAAGAAAGGCGATTCAGCGGTGAGGAGACAGAACTCTTGGCTCAGGGTTCATGTTATAGATAATTATTATTTAAAATATTATTTTCCTTGTTTTTCTGATCACGGTACAGACTATTTCACATCAGTGCCTCCGTTTAGACCAGGTTTTGGCTGGTCTAAACTCCTGGCGCATTTGACCTCAATGCCCCAGGTGTAAGATAGCAAACGCGCCAGGACACGCCTCCATTCCGCCTTTATTCTCAGACCTCCCGCCCCTCTGCACACAGACCCGCAAGTTGATTTGCTATCGTACACTTGTGGCAACAATGACATTTGTGCCAGGTGTTTAATAGCAATGACACCTGCGCCACTGGCGCACCGCGTTTGCGCCAGGTGTACGATAGGGCCCAAAGTATTTAAAAGCTCCAGAAAAAAGGTAGTACATGAACTTTAAACTAACATTTCAGGTTTATTGGGAAACACTCATAAAATCATCATGTCTAAACTTTCACTCAGTAGCTTTTTAAGGGGGAATTACCATGTTGGTTTCAGTTGTTTAAACTTACTGAACAATTACTAATGATAAATATTTACAGGGCTAATTAAAATGGGAAAATGCTTCAAATAAGTTGGAACTTGATATCAAATCCCCTGTTGGGTCATTTAGTTTGGAAGGTGTGATGCCTAGAGGGCAGGATTACATTTGGACTTAAGTTTTAGTTCTAAATATGACATGTTGATGGAGTGAACATGCTGAATTCAATTTAGTAAAGTCTGTACAGTCCCTGACATAAGTCTTGTCGCTTATCCAAGTTGTAGGAACAACAAATAATAACTTGACTTGTAGTTGCTCAATTAAAATCAGAAATTACTTATATGAAAGGCAAAGCCCTCTAGATTATTCTTATTATACCATAATAAAGT
>JAPZDV010000009.1:21995861-22020238 GCA_029814665.1 Acanthurus lineatus | reverse complement strand
TATTAATTTTTTATTTGTAAAAAAGAAGTACAAATTTTTAAGGTGTTTTGCAATTTCACCCCCCCCCCCCCCCCCCAAACCCTCCAACCCCTCCCACCTCCTGCTGCGTCACAACCAATGCATCCCTTCAAAAGGTCAAATCCATAATGTTTTGCACATATTATTTGGGTGGTTCTGTAAAACTTATTGCAAACAGTGAATTAAAAGCCATACATGTGATTTAACTGAATTTAATGTTTATATTTATGTCTTCAGCACATTTGGAGGGTGATTTTGAGGAGATGGAGAGCAGACTCGTTTACCTGGAGACTCTGTGTTGTCAGTGTGAACAACAGACATTCAAACAACACCATGTCAACGAACTAGAAGTCTATAAGAAAAAGAAGAGGTATGAGATCCATATCACTTATTATTCATTGGTATCCCATGAAGCTGAATTTTTTTTGTCTTTTCAAACAATGTTTTCAAATGTGAGATGATGTGAAAGGTAACTTGAGTTCAGCTTCTCAGTGACATCTGTTGAAGGGCCCCTCACACCCCAGCGTCCACTGGGGAGGGCCTGAGTCACCCCAGACAGTACAGACTACTTGAGCGTTATGTGCCTGCACATAGAGAGATATGCATGCACAAGAATTTAGTGTAAATCACATGATGATTGTTATGTAGGGGTTACTTTTTAGTCAGCACCAGCTGCACAATGTGTGTGACTCCTAATCGGTATGTCACTTAAAGAATTCCCAATCACCATGTGAAACTGGGGACTAATTGGATAAGAAACAGGGAAGTTTTTTTTTGTATGTCCTGTTTGACATGTGCCTACAAAATTTTGTACATCTTGATGAAATCCACTGTGAGGGCTACTTTGTTGAATTTTTGTTGGGGGCACAACGTAGCTATTAGGCCCCACCCAATCCTGATTTGCATTTCAGATGTTAATATGCAACTTGTCTGACAACTGTGGCAAGTTTGGTGAGATTACACTGATCCCTTAATCCTCAAAAATAATTTCCTCTTTTAATGTGAAATGCTCAAATTGGCTGCCCAGCTGCGTTTATTCTCCACCATTATAGCAGGTTGGTGTTTCCATCAATCACTCCCTCCTGTTTTTAAATTATTAGCAACCTTCTCCATTGTTTGGGGAATGACAAGTGCAAATTTAACACTCCCATAATTTTCATTTCAGAAAGTGGCTGTGGGGTCAGCTATTAAGTAGATTATATAGTAAACATGGGACTGCACTACATCCTGCAAAAGCTTACTCCCTAAAAATATATCAGAAGGCCCTGTTTGTAAAAAATATGTGAGTATTCAGACCAATTTCAGTCCTACATAACACAATAACCAATGACTGCCTCGGTGGGGGTCTATTGCTTCAGATACCAATGAGACAGTAATGAGACAGCAATTCAGGAGAACTTGACAGGAGCTCAGACACTGCAGAATAACTTATAAAACAGAGATTCTCAGTGAAAGTCATGATTTGACAAAACAGTCAAACAAACTCAATTTATGTGGTAAAGTAATCCACTATAATTGTGCATTTTCATGTATTCCATTGGCACCCAGCCCCCTGTGTCTACTCTTACCTGTTGGCATATCAAAAAAGTTCGAGTGAGTGAGTGAAAGAATGAGTCTTCATGGCTTGACATTCTCTCAGGGGCTGGTTTGCAGCCAAAAGCACAAAACCTCTCCACTGACCAAGCACTTCATAGGGTGAGCTGGATAGTGCTGGCCCTCCAGTGCTGCCACCATTTCAAACAATATACTACACTACCTGTATTTACAGTATTCTTTTTTTTGTCATTAAAGTTTTTATTTCTTTAAACATATATAAACAGACAGTATTACTTTTAATTACAAGACATCTAAAGGCCTGTGATAAATACCTACATACAAAACAACCAAAGTAGATATTCAACAATTATACTGATATCCATGCTTGCTTCACTTTTCAAAAAATGTGGGCCCACAGGCTCTGTTTCATATTTGCTACCAAGAGGGGAGTAGCCACAACTCCAGCTAGCTGACACTCCCAATGCTGGGTGTCTGTGCTGCCCCCAGAATCCAAGTGCGTCCATCCCTAAGTTCCCATTGTTGTCCTTGCTAAGGTGCTGCTATAGATCAGTGAAGATGTTTAGTGCACAGGCAAAGCATGCTAATTGCTCTGTTGCTGGCTGCACGTAAGTCTTTATCCACTCCCAAATTCTTACCCATTGAACCCAGTGAATTGTTTAGGCTGCTTCACTCTATATTCATCCAGTTCAGCCCAGCATTATCACCACAGCTAATATAGATAGCATCTATTGTGGGCTCAGGCACTGGAGAATGTTTATCGATGATCAGTCAATGGGGTTGGGAACGGAACTTGGTGCTTTTAAGGGCACCGACCAAACTACATCGGAACTCTGGAGCTCTCCTATTCACATTAATCGTCATCATAAATCAAACATTTCAGTACTGTAGAACGCACACTGAAACCGCTAAGTTAGCTAGGGGTTAGCATAAACAAATTAGCTTTAATTTGTAACATTGGCCTACTCAAAAATTCTCAACTACGGCATAACTTTAATGTAACTTAAGAGCACAGGCTCACCCAAAGTGAAAAGCTGCACATTGTTTTTGCATGTTGCTGGTTTGATTTTGTCTTTTTTTTGCCAATGGTCATTAAAACTGCAACCTCCAGGCATGTTGTCATCTCCCACTGTGTCTTCAAGGGGGGCGGGGCAGGGACACACATGAGAACAATCTGGAAGATCACAGTCACACAGGGAGAGGCACAGAATTACCATAAGCATGGCATGGGCTCAAAACAGAATGTGAAAGAGTTGAGTTGATCATTTACCAGTCATTCAAGTATTTTAGACACACATAACATTTTTTGATATCGGAATTGAGTTTAGTCTCAAATATACAGTTTGTAACAGTACAGTCCGTGACAAAAGTCTTGTCGCTTATCCAAGTTGTAGGAACAACAAATAATAACTTGACTTGTAGTTGCTCAATTGGAATCAGAAATGACTTATATGAAAGGCAAATCTTGTCGCATACAAAAATAATGTAGAAATAATACATATACTTCATTTTGAATACACAAATATGCTACAATAATATCAGAACATAAAGTCATGCTACCTTGCAAAAAAGAATTAATATTGTGTTTGGCTCCCATGAGCTTGGAGGACTGCATCCATACGTCTTGGCAATGACTTAAATAACTTTTTGATGAAGTCATCTGGAATGGCCAAGAAAGCAGTCTTGCAGGACTCCCAGAGTTCATCAAGATTCTTCGGCTTCATCTTCCAAGCCTCCTCCTTCATCTTACCCCAGACATGCTCAATAACGTTCATGTCTGGTGACTGGGCTGGCCAATCCTGGAGCACCTTGACCTTCTTGGCTTTCAGGAACTTGGATGTGGAGGCTGAAGTATGAGAAGGAGCGCCATCCTGCTGCAGAATTTGCCCTCTCTTGTGGTTCGGAATGTAATGGGCAGCGAGAATTTCTTGATACTTCAGGCTGTTGATGTTGCCATCCACTCTGCAGATCTCTCGCACACCCCCATACTGGATGTATCCCCAAACCATGATTTTTCCTCCATCAATCTTGACTGTTTTCTGGGTGAATCTTGGGTCCATGCGGGTTCCAACAGGTCTTCTGCAGTATTTGCGGCGATTGGGATGCAGTTCAATGGATGATTCATCAGAAAAATCAACCTTCTGCCACTTTTCCACTGTCCATCCTTTCTGCAAGCTGTGGGCCTTGGCAAATGCAACACGATTTTTTTGTTGTCTTCTGTTTAATGCTGGTTTCTGAGCACTAATTCAGCCATGGAGACCACTGCGTGAGAGAATTCAAGAAGCAGTTCTTGTAGATACAGGGGTTTCTGGTGACCAGTTCACATGTAGCTTCAGCTGCAGTTGAAAAAGGGCTGGACTGTCAAAGCAAGAAATGGTCCTCTCGAGCAGTAGTTTTACAGGGTCTGCCTGACCTGGGCTTGTCATGAACGTCACCGGTTTCTTCAAATCTTTTTCTTATCCTCTCCACTTGACGTTTGGACACATTAAAGATGTCTGCCACCTCAGCAGCAGACTTGGTCTTCAGGCTCTCGATGATCAGCACTTTGGTCTGTGGTTGAATCTTTGGCATGTTGTCAGAGGCCAGGTTGCACTTCACATGAAGGTCTAGTGTGCCAGGGGTCTTTTTATACATACCTGGGAATGTGTTAATTACAGTATTTGTCACAGGTGAAGCTCTAATCTGTGATTGGTTGAATCATTTAAAGACACGACAAGACTTTTGTCCTTGCAAAAACAGATGTTATGGGCTTTACCAAGCTGTGAACATCGCTACACTTTTTGATGGTTTCATTTTGCACCCAGTTATTAATGTGAAAGCCCTTGACATTAAAATGATCCATTTATTGAAACAATTGATTGATTAGAAATAAAGTTATATGCCATTTTAAGTTACTATGTCCTTATGCGACGAGATTTTTGTCAGGGACTGTACAGCTGAGGTCCATTTATGTATAAAAACTTAAGAAATAGAAAAGACCAAATTTAAAAGACAAAAAAATCTGACATTCACAAATAGAGTCAGAAACAGTTACAAAACAGTAAGGAGGAGGAGAAATAAAACAAATGTTACTTAGAAAAGAGCAGGTATATGACTTAGAGAATTTCATTGGAAAAGGAAAAAAAGTAGTATTCTGATAATGATGCCTTCTTCATGCCAGAAACATACACTCAAATGCACACACATACACACACACAACATCCATCACTGATATAGTGCACTTCCTAGCCTCTTACCTTAACTATCACAACTAGATACCAAATTCTGACTGTAACCATAAAACCAAGTGTCAGTACACTTAAACTTGTGGGGTCGAACAGCATTTATGTCGTCATGAAGCTGTTGGACCCCACAAGTATGGTGGGCTCCCAGTTTTTTGGCCCCAGAAACACAGTATAACCACACACAAACATACCCACACACTCACACACTGCAACTTCATTATGCAGGATGTTTGGGTGACAGTGGCAAAGAACAAAACCCAACCTCTTGAATAAATAAAAGACAGAAGAGTGTGGTTGGGAGAATGTGTATTAATAGGCTGAAATGAAAAGGGACTGAGAGACAAAAGCTGCCGGTTGATAGCATAAATAGAAGTCACAAACACCAAATTGGCTAGGCCTACTCTCGGAAAGCTCTTTTGGTTGATTTTTTTATTCAATTTTCTTTCATTTTCTGGCTGAATTAAGCTCTCGAATCAATTATGAGTGTGAATTATCCTCCTCTGTTAAGCTTCAGTGTAAAGGATTAACTCTGCAGCCCTGCCTGGGAGTTGGAAAGGACCCAGATTTAGTGCTAAAATTGAAGGCTAGCCTGTTGGTATCATCTGCTACAGTTTCAGTTGGCCTCTGGTTGCCATGTTGGATGTGAAAAACTTTAAATAGGTCATCACATGGCAATCTGTAAAAGTTTAAATTCCATTTACTTTTATCTCTGTTCAATTACTGTACCCTTGGGCACAGACACACACCAGTTTCCAGCTGCTGTGTGTTGTTTACTGCACTATCCCATAATACCCTTGATGCAGAAAAAGTCTTCATACACAAACACTAATACTGTATGTATTACTGCCTTCACCACGGTACAACTCTTTCAACATGGCCGCTGATCTCCTATAAATTCTTGTTCTGCTCATGCCTGCCTGGTATTTTTTTCTGCAGTGCTATTATGATCTGATCCTTTGCACATCTGCCCTTTCATTATGCAACAGTCAAGTTTCTATTGTCATATTTAAATTAAATTTTTAGCTTGATCTTAGACCTGCCATTTGCTTTTCTAAATGTCCTCATGGGAGATGACTTTTTCAGAGTACTCTGAGTAAATATACAAAAACATGAAGAAACATTTTTTGCTTTGACTTTAATGTTTAACCAACATTATGCATGTGTCCATATTCATACCAGTGTAGTTCATTCACCACTCACAGTCATGTTATTAATCTGACATAATATCCTTGGAAAGATTTTTTTGAGAGCAGGGGCATACATTTGTTAAATATCCCCACAGTTATAAATAAAATAGGTGACCTGAAGTGTTAAATATATGATACCAGTTTTAATATATGTCTGATTGCTGATGATTGCTTTTGTTGTTGTTGTTGTTGTTGTTGTTGTTGTTGTTGTTTTTAGAAATTGGCATGAAGCAAAACCTTTTCACCTCACTGCTGAGATCTGACCTTAAGGCAGATTGCCATTCAGTTTAACAATACATATTTTAATCTCGAAGGGCATGAAAAACTATTTAACAGCACCATGTTTTGCCCCATTATTGTTAGGACAAAAACACCAGTAAACTGTTTTGCAATAAAGTTGTAATCTAAGTGAAGTAGTACTTAATTGTAATAGAGTATGCTACCTTAGCATGCGGACCAGTGCTGGTATCCCTCCAGACTTGAATATGGCCAGCAGCCCCTCCCTCTGGTGCGACAGGCTGTGGAGAACACTGGCTGTGCAACGGGCTGTCTCCATGTCAACTGCAGTTGTCATTGCGCGCACCACGGCGCCCACCATGGTTGGGGACTGCACCAGCACCCGACGACTTGCCTCCTTACGGGTTAACTGGTTGACTATCATGGCTGCCTTGTTCACCACAACCTGAAGAATATAGAAAACAAGTGTAAAGGAGAACATGTGGATGTGAAAGCTCTATTAAGATTTTCTCAGGAGGTAGGGGAGGCAGTGTCATACTGGATCATCATCTGCCAGCAGCTTAGTGAGCTCTGGCACCGCCCTGGTGGCCAGTTCGGCATCATCCTGGTAGTTTATCAGGTGGACTATAGCCGTCTTTAGCAGCTGAGAGGGTTCAGCCAGGCGTTGCACATTGCTCTGTTGCGTAGGATCTGATTGGACAGGCATGGCCGCCTCCCCCTCCACCAGGGTCTCTGGGAACATGGCAGCCCTGACACGCTGAGCACGTGTTAGTGAGTACTGAGCATCTAAATCTGTCAAAGGAAGATGGAGACACAAGGAAAGAAGGAGAATGTGAGACTGCTAGCATGTGTGTGTGGAGATGATGGTTATGCCTAAGATAAACAGACAAAAAACCTCTTGATTGTTGAAATTAAGAAGGAAAAATATTTTAAAAAAGCCAGGCTCATGCAGCATGTGTGTCCTAATATGTGTGGGTATCTTGTGTGTGTGTGTATGTGTCTGTTTGTCTAAAAGCCAGAGAAATAAAGCAAAGAAGACACCACAACAAGACTGAATAAATTGGTTTAACAATTCTTAAATATGTAATTAAAGTTGGGAGATAGGGTTTGATTGTGTGAGTCATTATTCCACATTCAGCTAACATGTTAATGAGTATTATCTGAATGTATTATTGTGTCCAATTTAAATTAAGGCTCTTACACTGGCTCCCAGAAGGACAAAAATTCAGTTGAAATGGGCCTCATTAAATGTGATCTAATTTGATCTAACATGACTAAATCTGGTTTAATCGGTCCAGCAGCATAAACACTGACACACAGATTTACAGTTCAGTGCAATATGGTTTTAATTTGGGTAATAACACATTCACATACTTGCCCATTTTTATTTCTTTTGAGTATGGACGATTATTCTTGACCCTAGAATGTCTTTTTATAACCTTTCACATCTTTCCAGTTGCTGTTGTTTGACGCTTTGGTCTGATGTTATGAGACAACTTCTTTTGTTTGTTTGTTTGTGTGTGGTTGTCATTTACTGATGTAGCACTCTTCACAGATATAACATTTAATGACTAGTCCAGTCTTCCTCTCTCTTAAGGGTGCAATATAAGAAAATCTTAAGGTTTTAAATGGTTTGCAATCAGTGGTATCCCATGAATTCATCCTTGATTTATTCAGTGTAACTGCTCAGCATTCTGGGTCACTTCAATTAAGACCTCCACTTTAGGCCTTGGTCACACTACATGACTTTCAGTGTGTTCAGATCTCCATTCTGTTCACATAAACAGTTTTCTGTCTTGTATCAGGAGCCCTAACATTGTTGTGGCTCGGATAACCACATCACATATCTGTAGCAGAGTGTCACACATTACAAGATTTCTCAGCAACAAGAGACCCTTCTGCGACTGTCTGGTCTCCGAACTCATTTCGCAATGAAAACATTTAAAAAATGACACAGGATATGGTGCAGGCAAAGTTGCTTGTGTGCCACTTGCATTAAAAATACAAGGGAGACAATGATTAGACTATGGGTGATAGAATCCTATCAAACCTGTCCTGTCCTCAGCAGGACACTTACCATTCATGATATCGTTCATGTGCCTGTAGAACATCAGTGAGCTCTTGGTGAGCTTTGAAAATTTCTTTGAAAATGCACACACAGTGATGGTTGCTCATGGGAGTGTCTACGGCCCTAATGAATATAGTATGAGTATGGCAGTGGTATAGAGTGGCATAAAGTGGATAGTGACATCCATGTATGTATACTGTGTAAGTAAAGTGACATGGTGATGAACTCAAAGGCTCAAGAGTTCAATAGCCTGCAGGATGATCCTCATAGTGTGGGACCAGATGCCACAGCACTTTCTGCCAGACGACAGCAGGCAGAACAGTTTGAGGCTGGGGTAACTGGGGCCTCTGATGATCATGTTGACCTTCAAAATGCAATGCTGGGGGTAGAGGTCTTCAATAGATAGCAGCTTTGTCCTTTTGATATGCTTGACAGGTTTTATCACCCTCTGTAATGCCCTAAGCTTTGGGCAGTGCAGTTGCAGTACCAATGATGGGCTCTTTGAAATACTGAAAAAAAACAGCCTCTGGTCAAATAAGCCAGGGGAAGTATGAGGAACAGAGGTCTTGTTGGAATTAATAATTTTAATTTTTTCCAAGTGGAACTGAGACTCGACCAAACTCATCAAACAACGGTTGAGGAAAGACCTTAATCCCTCCTGGCAGGAAGTGTATGCATCGTCAGGCATGTAACCACCATATTAATGGCAGCTGATGTGTTAGTGATATTTAAGGACCATTTTAGGTGTTTGGAATCTGTAGCTATGTTTAAAATAGCCTCTGACTGTGAGTTCTACTGATAACTCAACAGAGTACATCTACATCAGAGTACACAGAGGGCTTCATTGGTGTTGGCATGGGGTGTAATGTACACCACTTTGAGAAGTGAGAATATCAATTATATCTAATTAATTGGTGCTTTAATTTAGAAAAAAACACCCAGTTGGAATCTTTTTCTTGCTGAGCGGTTGTGTATTATTGAGTAGACATCATGTTCCTCTCCGGTTCCATTTCTGTCCCTGGCTGTACAGTAAGAGCCCCTCCTCCCCCATTGGCCTGTCTGGTATCAAACCATAACGTCACACTTCTTCCCGTCAGGTGCAATTATATAGATGAGTTCACTAGCTGATTCTCTAAAATGTCACTGGACCCAAACAGTATTTGAACCTTTCAAAAGCAGAACTTACTGAAGGATATAAGGGTGGCAGGTACTTCAGCTATATTTAGGTTTTTACAAGATGAAGCAGTGAAATGCTGAGATTAAATGTGGAGACTATAACCATCTGCTGCCGAACCTGGAGGATGATTTGTAATATGCTAACTGGATAGTGGAGTTTTTGTTGATCCTCAAGTGCTATCATCAAAGATAATCTAAAGCCATGCCTAAGGAGGAATAACTGCTTAATAGATTACATCATCACTGATCTGATGAAACATATGTGAATTCAACTTTATTAGTCTCAGCCTTAGATAGTGATGATCCTTGTGAGTTTGAAGAATGTTTCACTGCAAATAATGCAAGAGACTCCAATATGTACAACACAATGCATTTTCAGAGGATATTATTCCAGAAATAAAACAAGGTGGGAAATAGTTCAAGTTATTCAAGAAACTGCATTGTCAAGTCTGGATGTTGAAAAACAAACACCCACTGAATAGCTGGCATTAGTCTGAATGAGGAAGCACCTGAAGAGGTTTATACAGAGTCAGAAAAATCGGAAAGAGACATATAAATATATATGAGATTTAAAAGGTTAATTCATCTCCTTAATGTTTAAAATATTTTAACTGATTTGAGTTACTCCCTCCAAGTATGAATGAGTGGATCAGATTCAAGGAAATGTGTGAAGACATTTGAGTCCTGTATATGTGTCAGACTCAAATTTGTTATTTTAACTGCAACTAAAATTTACTATGCTGATGGTGCTTGCTGTTTGAGTTCTGGGTCTGACTGTTCATTTCACAAACCCCATAAAGATAAAGCTGAGGAATACTTCTCAAATTTTTATAATTGAAAAATCTTGATTTATTACCTAAATTTTAACACTAATAAAAGGGGACTCAGCTGAAAGTTATGTGTGAAATTGCCATCAAACTAACAATTGCAATTTACCTGCTTTATGTAAAAGAAAGAGAGACTTAGTCTTAATGGATTGTCAGTCAATATTGTTTTTATGTTTTTTATATATGTATTCCTTTTCTCATTCTTTCTATGGTGGCAACTTTATGACACATCAACATCAGAAGAGTAGGGAAATAAAAAAAAGTAAAATGAAACAAATTTGAACTAAAAAAAAGTTATAGTATTGTACGTTGTCTAAAAAAGGGAACATCTTTTAAGTTTTATGGCTTCAATTTTTTACTTTTACTTTTTTGACTTTTAAGCAAACAGGGTACTGTGCACCTCTTTCCTACTCTAAACAGGGGGTGGCTAATAGCTTGGTTTCTGATAATGCTTTTTGCAGCTTTCTCAAGAGGTTCCCCTGTAATTCAGAACAAAATGTTCCAGACCGTCAGTTTTATTGTTATATTATTATATATTATTATAACTACTACTACTACTAATACTACTATTACTACAACTACTACTACTACTACTACTAATGCTAATATTAATACTACTACTACTACTACTAATAATAATAATAATAATATAAACACTGCACACACCTTAGAGGTGAATGGACTGTACTTATGTAGTGCTTTGTACAAGTCACCATTCATGCACACATTCAAACACTAACACAAGGTGGCTTCTCTACAAAGCCCTGTTCTGCTAATCAGGAAATCATAAAAACACATTCACACAATAGACGACCTGTTCTACCCCCTAAGCAATAGCTGCCCCTGAATGAATGAATGAATGAATGAATGAATGAATGAATGAATGAATGAATGAATACATTAATGCACTGGAAAATTACATTGATTAAATTGTGTAGAAAACAAGGGGCCTTTATAGTTCAAGCTGAATATTAAGAAGTTCAAGGATTTTAGCCTCTGTGGAGATGCTTTCAAGGTCAGTGATATCCCTGGTTCTTTGGTGCCTCAGGCTGTTGTAACGACCGTGGTCATAGTTGATGGAATCATCTGGGGAAAAGTGTTAACGACTGTAGTTGGAGTTGTCACACAGACCAAGTGTGAATGGTTTACGATTCTCTGGGGAGAGGATAATATATATAAGGCCAGACCTCTGTTAATGCACTGTCTTCATTACCATAAATACTCCAAACATGCATCACAAAAAAAACCATTGTCCATCATGCATGCATCATGTAAATTCCCAATCCGACAAAAACTAAGCTCACCCTATTAAAAAGAAACTCCCAACTTTAAGCCACTAATCCCTCTCACCCCAACACTTCCCTCAGAGAGCTACATTTTTAGGAGACACATTTCACAGAAAAATGTCATTAACCATTCATATAATTAACCTAGAAAAATAAGAAAATAACAGTTATTTCATGAAATATAACTGAACTCAACAGCCCTCTTCTTAATCCTCCAAAACAAAACACCTATCAAAATTCCTCTAGTGCTACAAATGTTCTTCTAATGTTTTCAATTAATCTGTTTCGCTTCATTACTAATCTTAGACCAACAATGGATTGAACAAGATGATTCTTTAGATGTATGAAGTTTAAGTTTACTTTTATTTATCAAATAAGTAGTAAAGAAAAAGGGAAAAATAGTGAGGGTTAACCAGAGCTTAGGTCTCATGATGCCTCTGGACGCACAGGTGGGATTTAATTTTTTTGTGGATAGAAAAGGACATGATGTATCTTCAGTAACTCATTAACCAACTGTACTATTAAGTACTCGAGAAGAAAAGATCATTGTGCAAAATGTGTGTTAGATATTTGATCTGAGTATTCTTCACTTAAGCCTGATCAGTCTTTAAATATTTGTGTATAACATTAATATTTGTAGAGAAAAGATTTGAAGCCTCAGAGCTTTGAGGGAACGAACACAGTGACACAAGTGGTTTGGAAAACAGCCTTGTAAAAGTTATAAAGTCTCATAATTTAACTAAACAAATAGAGAAAACTGTTAGAATTAAATCTGTAAGCCCAGAGACCAGCAGGCAGGCTGCACTGTATGCTGGTCCTGATGCAGCTGATTGAGCAGATCAAACAAGACACAAAGTCAAGCACCGACATGAAATACAAAAAGCAACAACACCACGTGTAGACTTCTCAGTTAGATCGCATCACTAAACATACACTTAACGGACATAAACAGGAAACATTTGACAGTGTTACTTTCTTTCTCACATTGGAAGTACATAGAATGACCATATCTACATGATCTGAGCAATTCCGGCAAAATGCTCTATACCTGAAACACCCTCAGCAGGTTTTGAGCCATGTGGAGGATGAAACAAAACTACTGACATTTCAGTGCCATGCTGGTGAAATGTCAGGGTAGCACATTGTTTAGAACTGTTGCATTAAATAAATGAAAAAAACAACAACTTATAGGTGTAGTTCAGGCCCAGTCTTATCAGCCCATCTCTAGTTATTTTTCCTTTTTTGTTCTGTTTCATTTTGTTTTTGTAAGAAGAGTTCTTTACACACACTCAAGTAGTGATGATGGAAGAGTGGGAAAAACTCTGTGGACAAAATGATGAGAAATCAAAGCTATTCGAACTAATTAATCACTGTAAAGTAATTGTGTAGCAAATATTTCCAAGCATTTGATAGCCAAAAATCGTACTGCCTTTATTATTTTAATTTATTCTGTATTAGTTTCTACAATAAAAACTGATCCCTGGTATCTGTACTGTTAAAAAATACTCAGGCAGACTAACAAGGAAATCTAAAAAATTAAAAACCAGCACAACACCCTTCTGATGTAAGTGTGACAGAGGAGTGTCTATTTGCTGTGGTAATGTTTAAACATGGTGAGGCAGAGCATAGAACCATCCTGCAATGATACTTCTTTTGAAAGCTCATTAGTTGAGTGGTTTGCTTTGAGCATAACACCTCAAAGTCCAAGTTTCTCAACCAACTTCCCTGACACTCATTCACAGTTTCCTTCATGTTACAGACCAACCTTCAACAGATTTTACTGGTAAGATATTTTGCTTTCTTTGATGTTTAATGCACTGATATTTTGAAAAGTTAACTCTGCACTCAGTGTTCAAGTGTGAGGCAACAAATCCATTTATTTATTTCAATTGCAATAATTTGCATGAACTATTCAAAATATGACACCTCTTTCTTAAAGTGATTAGCATTCCTATTTCATGCTGTCTGAACACAAGTAAGTGGGAAAGTTGCTTTCCCTTTGGTTAATGTCTCTGAATTGCAGGCTATAGTTGATAGTTTTGTCACTTGTCAGGAAAATGTGTGAAAGCATGATAATTAAGATGATATTTACTCATAAAGTTACAACATTAAGGTGTTAAACTTACAGGGCAGATGGTATGACAAGCTGTGGGTATTTCTGACAGCATGCTAAAAAAAGAAATAAAAATGTGTTGCTTTGAACTACAAAGCCCACAATGACACTGTGGGACCAGATGCCTCTGTCAAGTTGCAGACAGCACTGGAGAAATTGATGTCATGGAATAAGCCTGTCCTTAGGGAGAAACGATGATTAGAAAGTGTCTAGGAAGCGAAGCAAATAGTCTTCTTGGTCCTGACAGGGGATACAACAAGCTCAACTGTGTCCTCATGCTTTAAAACAGCCTGTCGTATGCTGGCTCACCCACAAATATTTGGATTCAACAACGAGGGATAAGAGCTGCAGCAATGCATAGTTATGATGGAAAATCCTGCCAGGACTTGTGAAAAAAATTCAGAGCAGCCAATTTATTTTATCTTGTAACTTTTATAGGAGTTTGTTCCCAGGTGAGGTTAATCTTCAATTTCCATACAGTAATATTTTTATCTCTCAAAAATGTGTAACACATCAGGTGGTCAGACAGATAAGACATCCATATTTTTTCAGGACAGAACCTGCTGCTTCTCCATTGGAAATCACACCTGTTATCTTTTACTGTAATACAGTAAGCCTCTTAACTAGCCTGCACAGAAATCTGACCTCAACACTGCTCAAAACGTTTGAAATGCACTGAACAGGATAAGCTGTAATATATACTAAATGAATGGATGGATGTATATTTGATCCTTGTTTGACTTGAGAAGGTCAAAGTTCTGCTGTCACTTCTGGGTTTTCCTCTGTCAAGGAGCTTTGGCGGGATATCTCATTTATTGTTTCTTCCCTTAGTCTTTCTGAAAAAGTGTGAACTGTATTCCCGCAGTGTCAATATCTATACTCTAATGACACATGTCAAATTTGTGAACATATAAAAAAATACACACATGTGAATTTACTGATACAAAAAAAACATCATCACAAATGCACATGGTTCTGTTTATATTCCAGTGGTTTCATTAACATCTGCATACACAGATGTGCTCATATGTTTGCCAGCATGTGTTGTCCATGCAAGGCCACTCCCGTGTTTCCCTCCAATCCAGCACAAGATGAAATTATTAAAGGTTGCAACAAGAGAAAAGATTGTTGATTGTGAAAGGTTATCTATTCTTAGTTTACTCATTGCAGCTCAGTTTCTTAGCGTGCTAAATAAACTGAAAGCTTAAGTAGAAGCTGCAGTTGTGTCAGTGATGAGCAGTTATATAATTAATTGCAAATAGGGAAAATATCCAGATGGTTCTTTGATGAAACACTGTCCTTAAATAGCTTTTCTTCCTAAATAAACATCACTGTTTGTGTAATGCAAGTTTTTCTTTTCTTGTGTTGTGCTGTGTCTGAATAGTCTAGACATCAGGTTTCAAAATCGCCTGTTTTGATGTTCTGTTTTGACATCCCTCTGATGCTGAAAGTACTTCTGTTCAAGAGACTTTTAGGATTCAAGACTTTAAATTTGCATCATTAGAATGTTTGTGTCTGTAAAAAAGGAGTTTACAATACAATTAGTGGCACCATGGAGAGAGACACAGTGGAGGATAATTATATTCTTGATCCCACTCATAGTTACTGTGACATTTACTAATGTTGATATTTTGCTGCTGGTTTGACAGATGGCTGTATTCAGCCTTTGGATCCCCTTATATGATTATTATGTGATTAGCAGGAAAGTGTGACTCATTGGGCACAGCAATGACCTTGTAAACCTTCATTACTTCAAGAGAGAGCAAACCCTTTTTGGCTTTATTGAGATCCTCCAAGAAATCCTTGACAAGTCGGCTTAATGTAGCGCTTAGTGTGATGACAATTCTAAGAATGAGTGCCTGTTGCAATAACATTACATTTACCTTAATTTTAATGTTACTAAATCATATTTACAGTCTGTTTAAATTTGGGGGGGGCTTGATGATAACCCCATAATCCTTTCCTCCAGTCAAATTGCTGTTCTGCTCTCTGTCTGAATTGTTGCAAAACTGTAAAAAATGTGACTTTTAAATTGGCACATTGTGCAAACAAGACATATATAAATATATAAATATATATAAATTAACTTTTGTGATGCACACAGTAATTTTCCATCCTTCTTGCCTTCCTCAGAATGGGAACGTCTAGTTATCTAGCCTTTGTTTACTATCCAGAATTCATAGAACTGTATGTTATTTAAATCTTGTTTGGAGTTGTAATCTTAAAACAGACTGCGAGATTGAAAGAACATTATAATTCAGTGAGCCAACTACCATGAAATGAATTATTCAGTGAATTTAGAGTATGCACAACATTGATATTTGGAGTCATGGTTGTGACAACATCACTATCCATGATAAAATACCAGCTGGGAGCAGAGAGCGACAGGACTGACTGCAATACCAAACTCTAAAATTGGACTGTACATATAATAAATGGTGAGTGCAATGCATCTCTTTTATCAAGTTCCATATTTTCTGGTCTTCTAGCCACTTAAAGTGCTTTACACCTCGTGTAAACTGTCACCCATTCATACACATGTTATTAGCAGGGCTGCCATAGAAAAAGACAACCCAGTCTTCTTAAACTGACACTCGCACACCCATGATAGAAAAGGTGTCCAGTGTTTCAAACAATGTGACATTCAGACTGAAGGAGCCCAGGATGAGGGCAACCCACTCTGCTTTCTAAACAGCATCCATGTGTCGATGATGGGTTCCATCTATGTGGTCATAACTTTTGGGCCAGCTCTTACATCTATGCAAACAGTCAGCCATAATCCTTTCAGCTGTGGACTAATACCAACTTTTTATATTTTATATTAGAACTTGGATCCTTTTAAGTTAAATTATGGCAAAAAGTTGGTCTTATATGAGCTTTGAAAATGGGGGTGGGGAGGATACTCTATTATTCTCTTATTCATTGGATATAAAAATTCCAATAAGGGGAGTAAACCCTAGTCATCAACAAAGTTGGTAATTTAAAGGAAAAAAGAAGTCTTTTATTTAAAATTACCTTACTATTAATGCATTTTCATGTTGGGTAAACACAGTACAAGGTTGCAGTTATACATGAGGAGTTTATGGTGTCATGCTCAAGCTTTTACAAGATAATGGCAAATGGAATGCATTTGTATGACACTTTCTAGTCTACACATTGTCTACCTGCTCATCAGGAACTCATACACACACATTCACATATAAATGACAGAGACATGAGAAGCAATTGGGGTTCAGTGCCTTGCCCAAGGACACTCAACATGAAGACTGAAGAAGCCAGGGATCGAACCACTAACCTTCTGATCCACTGTACCTTCAGAGCAACAGCCAGCCAACATACAATTATCTAGTTGTTCTCTGAAGTACAAGTCTTAGCATGTTTTCACACCTGCCGCATTTGGTCCTGACTTTTCAGATTTCAGTTTGATCTGAACCAAAATTACTGGTGTGAACACTCCCCCAGACCAGCTCGGACCAAACAACTGACCATACTCCTTATGGTTCAGTTTGCTTCAGGTGAGGACTTAATTTTGGACCTAAAATAGGAGGCAAACCAAAGCAAAGTGCATTGTGTGTTACACATTTCAGATCTCAGTTCAGGTAGAAGAGAAAGGTCCAATCATGCACAAGAATATTTTAACCATCAAGAACAAAGTTAGAATTCTTGGACTCAAGCAACAATAGCCAAGAAAAAGAAGTTATTTTGAGTTGGAATATTTAGTTCAATGAATAATTTGGTCATTTCGAGTGTGTTCACACCATTTATTTCATCTCATTTCACTTCATCTGTTTTTTTTGTGTGCCATGCACATCAATGAGTAATTCAAGAAAATCAGCAGTCATTTCGGAGTCTAACCTTCAAAGCAAGGTGTGACAAATAAACCTAATACTAGTAGAGCTAGTTGCAGTTATTAGGATCAAACGCATTCATTACATGCCTTATCAGGTGTGAAGTTCCTCATTCCAATATGAAATATTGGAGGAGGAATATGAAAAACATTTCAGTTTCGCATTACAAGGACTGTAAACTACAACCCACTACTACATTTTCGTTTGGCATTTCTACAAATACCCCCACATTCAGATTATTGACACATTTAGTCTTTACAGGAGGTATTCATTTTACAGAAGCCGATTATGAAAATCATTGATTTTTTTTTTCTGATACCCCAAATTAAATGCATAAGAAAGATGCAATTTTAAATGTGTACATGTGAGTAACAAAAGCCCCTCTGAAAACAAAGAGAAGCCCAGCCTGCACTCAGCATGTTTTTATAACTAGGCTGTCATCTGCTATTGTGCTTTTACTTTCACATCATGACTTAGGCTTTGAAAAAAAATAGAAACAAATTTTCAAAAGCATAGATACTGTGTACAAATGTAGCACTATCTGATTTAAACCTCAGGACGCTTGTCTCAGTTGGAGTGACTGCAATGACTGTGCGTCTGCTTTCATGCAGTGTTCATTATCAACCAAAGTCATGCCCATCTTTGCCACTATGGTTAACTGAAAAGCAAGATTAACTTCAGATAAAATTTGTGAAACTACTGCTTTGATCTTTTTTTTATAACAAATATGTCCAAAGAGCTGTTGTAATGACATCTTTTCTAGATTGTTAACATACATTTAACCATATATGTTTTAAGATAAATAGAAAGGGTTTCACAGAAATGGGAAAAAAAGTGTATTTATCACAGCAAAAGTGCATGGTGGTAAATGAAAGTCCACTGTTAGTACAGAGCAAAATATTTAATATGTAACTTAGCATGGTTCTGCAAACTCATTGCCAGGTTCACGCCGCTGACAATGTGGAACGCCCTCAGGTCCTACCCTCTGATTGGGTCTGTAAGGCCCTGGGCAGTGTTGGCAGAGGTATGCCCCTCTGGCATCACCCGAGTGCAGAGGTCTTTTGCCTTTATCTCCCAAGTGGCAATGAGATTATGTGCTGCCATGGTGATGTATGACTCCACAGTGAGTAAAATCCATATGTTTGTAGTCAGTGAAACATTCCCATCTTTTAATATTTTTAGAGAAGTAAATGGGGGGAGAACATAGTCAGGTTTGAAGAAATGGATGAGATCATAGAGGCTTTCTACACATGTTACAAAAGTGGTTGAATATAATCCACAAATAAATTTACTACAAGACCTGTTATTTTCCCTTTTTTTTCCATGGTTAGTGATTTTCCTTTGGAGGATTCTTTGATTTTTTTTTTTTTCTGCCTTTCCTCACTCTGTAAAGTAGCGACCACTAGCTGCACAAGTCATAAATGGCCATAGCTTAAAATGGCACAGAGCTGGTCTGGTTAAGTATTTTCATACTGTTGATTGTAGGCTAGTAACTGATCATTCAGCCATGTTTCCTTTTCTTCTTTCTCTTGCTGCATATCTGCCACATTAGTTTCCTACTCTGTAGCATCATGCATGGCATAACTGCATTAGATTCTTTGCAGAGATGAAAGATTCAACTACAATGATGCACAGTGTCGACTGGTGGTTTTAAAAGTCATCCTGACTCAAACATAAAAATAATGCATTTGTTGGTGACAAAGATTGAATTAGACTGAATTGAATTAAAATAAACTGTACTGTGTGTGTTTTATAATTATAAAGAAACATGTCAGTCTGTGCAATAGCATGGCTTAATGATGTGGTTTTTTTATGATGGTTTTTGGTCAACGGTGGAGCTCTACGGAAAAAAAAGAAGAGGATTTATCAGGCTACAATTCTTGTTAGTGGGAAAATTACTTTCTTGTTTTCTTTTGTCTTTTTACTGGATTCAATAAATAAATATAGAATATAACAAGATGTGCCTCAACTTCTCTGTAGTCAGAGAGGGCTGTGGGAGTTCACAACAGGAGAAAAGTAGCATTCAAGATGTGATGTTTATGATCCTGTTAAGGAATAAAAGGGCTTCGTTTTCAGACCTCTTGTTACTGTCTATATTTAGTTGAAATTTTGGTATGCAGATCAAATGTTATTCTGAATTCTGGACTTTTAGGGTTGGTTTGTTTTGAAGGCACAAGTATATATAGTGTCAAACTGAGCTGTCTCAGCTAAATGTGACAGCAAAATTTTTAAGCAAATGGAAGCAAGATAATCTTTTTTTTATTGGGTTTCAGGTGATTTTTTTGGAAGCAAAGTGTAACATAGAAAAATGAGGATAAAATACCGAGGGCCTGGTTCACTAAAGGATTGCATGGCTTCTGCAGCCACTAAATGTATGCAAAACAGAGACTCTGCATCCGACTAATTCACAATTAATTCCTGACAAATGGTGATGCGCGTTTCAAACTGCGCTACCATGAAAATAGCATGTCTGTGCTCCAGGGCAATCTAAACGAGATTTTAGGCATGCATTTAGAGGAAAAAAAGCCCATATTTATGTAAATAAATGTGAGGGCAAAAAGCGTCCAATTCTCAAAGATCAGTGCTGTTCGCGACATGCAAATAATGAATGAATATAATGAATATTAATATTTAGCTACTCCCCAGAGTTGGTGGTATTTGTGGGACATTTAAAATCTGCGTCACCGTATGGTCAAACTTTCCTGTGATCACGGTAGCTTTGATCGTTGTGAGAAGAAGGCATCTTAATTCCAGGTGTGTTCCTGAGCAAATATTCAGAACACGAATATCACTGTTTGATTTATCTGACAGCGAAATCCTCCACAGGTATAGATTGCTATTATCTTGCTGCCAGGACAAAGCAATCTGACTTAACAAGGCTGCTCACAGCTGCTATTCTTAATGGGCATGTTTGTGCTGGCATGTAATTAGCGGGATGTGTGTTGAGAATCAGTTGCCGAGATGGAGCAGATAGCAGGGGCAAATGATGGGCAGTATTCGGCACTAAAAGTGGGCGCAGTTCAGTCTTAGTGAATGAGGCCCTAACATTTTTTACATTACCTGTGATGAATTATCTCATTCTGTGGGAATTTAATTTCTTAGTGAAAGCTGATAAATGGCAGAAAAACATTGTCTTTCACAGACTTTATTCCTAAGGTCCAGTTGCTTTGTCTTAATATATGTATATGTTAATCAGCAAAGTTGACTTGTATACTAACTTTTATAGTTATACAATTACAGTGTGGGCAGCACAAGCAATTTTAATCTACCCACACTTTAATTTTTTTTTCATGCTACAGTCCTGACTTTGTTGTCTTACTTCTTTGTGTGTATCTGTATGTGTAATTCTTAGTATATGTTTACAAACCTACTTGATGAAGTTGGTTCTGGTTCTAATTCCAAAGGGACAATTCCTAAAAACAAGCCCTTTTACCCGCATTTACTTACAACAAACTTTACTTTTTCACTTTTTTGATACTGATCATAGTATATTATAAATTTACACTGGATCAAGTGATGAAACATTTCATCAAAATTCAATCAGTGGTGTCTGGGCTAATCATGTGTGTCGGACAGATCATTGGGCAGACAAATGAGAAAAAAAATTATGAACCAACAAATAAATGCACCAGCAAATGGACCAATGTGTTTCATATTATATCAGTTCATTTACTCTAGCACAAAATAAAAATAAAAACAATAAACAGAACTAAGAATACAGAAGAGAAAAGCAACAGGAATATGAAGCAGTCCAGACTAGATATCTGATAATAAATAGTGAGACAGACTTAATGAGATAATGACTGTCAGCGTTAGCAGGAAAGGAAGACATGAGGAACGCAAAGAGAAAAGAAATGGCAGCATTAAACCAAAAAAAACAGAACACATCAGGTGCTGAAATAAAGTGATTTTTCAGCCCTCTCAGTAAAAATGCTGTCTTACCTGTCGGGCTCTCAGGTCCACCTGCAGCTGTGTCTCCTCCCCCAGCAGAGGAAGTAGCAGGAGCAATAGTAGCGCTTGTAGTGCTGCTAGTGTACTTCTTACGGCCGCTGTATTCAGTGCTGCTCTCATCGTCCCGCACTGTGGTGGCTCCTGATTGGATGCCGGAATCTGAGGCATAGTAGGTTTGCTGCCACTCTGCAACCTTCACTACACTGTCCGCCTCGCTCACTGCAGGGGACAACACAAGGCTGACATCAAATACTAGAAATACTTCTCCATAATATCTACTCATACTACTAACACTACTACTACTGTGACTGAGGCCTGATGTAATGGTGGGCTTTGGAGGGTCAGGCCTGCCATTCAAGGAATTATGCTCTACCAGGAGGAATAAAATCCAGGTGGTCAAGGCTAGGCCACTGCACAGAGAGGTTTTTATAACAGTAGCATGATAAAAAATGGCAATAAAGAAAAGTTTTCATTTTCAGCACAAAAGTGGGGAACTGCTTTTGGACCTGTGACCTTCTGAACCTCTGGACCTTGACAGGGGTACCTGGCTAACTTAAAAGTTGACACTACTGGAAAGTTGGATTACAACTGCAATTTATAGCATCAACAAACTTCCTCAGGTCATAAAACAGTCCAACTGTTGAGGTGATCTGGAAGCCATCACAAGTAACTTGGTTCGTCCAAAAGAGACAAAAAGGAAAGAGAAAACCAACTCAGCGATAGAAGATTTAAATATAAATGGATTAATACATGATGTTCGACAACCAACTGAAAAGTGTGGAACAGCCTGTTGTATAACTTAAGTGTTTTATTGAACAGTTGTTTTGTTGTGGAACATGAAGGATGAAATTGTTAAGAGAAACTACTTTTCTTTAGATTTGGTGTTCTTCCTTTAAACAACTCCACGCTTTAAAAAAAGCAAGTATTGCTTTATACTTTTCTTTCTGAAGACTGAACACAGTTTTTGTTTTTATCTAGAGACACATCTCTCTTTGTTCAACTACTTTTTTCAGTCATCTCTGATCATTTGGAAAACCATTTCATTAACACAGATCCCCAGTTTATCCCAGCCACGTAATTTAAAGAATTTTTAAAAGTGATTTTTCTAGATTTTTGGACTGAAAATATGCTGCAAACTATGTCTAAAGTTACTGGATGTTCTCTCTCAAAATGATTTAATATGTCATGATAGTTAAGCTTTCCTCACTCCAGTAGTTATAAATATCTGTTATGTGTTCGGACTTTCTGAGTAGACAGTTGAATATAAAACATTAGTATGCACATGTCCAACCAGAGGACTGATCAGAGCCAATAATGAGACAAAATTTGAGCTATAAAACCCAAATGACTCCTGGTGCAAGGTGATTATCCTTTGAGGGGTCTCCACAATCCCCTCAGAGAAAAGGAAAAGCAGACATTCCTTTACTGGAATGCTGAAATTTATGGACACTGATGTATTAATTCAGATGCATTATTTAACATATTTCATTTAATGTGTGTATAAATATCTATGTTTTGTGTAGATATAGGATAGAAAATTAGAACAGAATTGCCATTTTTGCCATTTATGCCATTTTTTTATCTGATCATGGTCTATGATTCATTTCTCTTGAATTGATAAAATCTTATTTATTCATAAAAGGTTTTGATGCCCTTCAGCAACTTAATTAATTCTTAAGAAAAAAAATGGAACAAAAGAAAAGAATTAGAACAGGACTGGGGGGTGGATTGATGTTTCGTGCCTTGACATCAGATTCCAACGCCCTTTAAGCCAAAACACTACAAAGATGAGGAAAGCAAGCCTCTGGGAGTTCATGTCTCCTCTGCTCTTTAGTTCAGCAGGTTATATGACTTTAGAGTAAGTCCCTTTGCCTGAAAAGGAATGGGAAGGGGGAGCTATTCTGTTCCCCTGGAGCCCAGCTCGCTGCCAGCACCCAGAGATCAGCTGAGCCCAGCCTACAGAGACATACTTAAAAATGCTGAAAGTCTACTTCTGCTCAGCTCTGGAAACAAGAACTTTCTGCATGAAGCTGATTTTACACTGGTGTCCTGAAAGAGCAATGTTAAAAATGAGGGAACTTTGAATTCATACCCAGGTGATGTGGCTGCTGTTCCAAAAAAGAGAGAAGGAGAAGATTCACCCCATCCCTCTCAGGTGGTGAGAGGGATGGGGTTACCTCAGGGTTGATTCAGAGGTAATTTCATTCACTATTCAATGTGCTTCCACCAGATTTTTCATCTAAGTACCTTTTTTGGGTCAGGTTTATCCATTTGTGTATTCATGATCTCAGCCATGTAATCATTTATTCATTCTTTAAGTGCTTATTTCCAAATGCTTCTCTGCATTTACTCATGGTTGCATTTAGTCTATTAATAGTCAGATTCATCTATTCATTTATTGCTGTCATCTTTAAATGGGTTACATCTATTTGCTTAGCTTCTCACCTCTCTCTTTTTTTTTTTTTTTCCCTTGTCTGCATTATCTTTACAGCTGAGCACTGTGTCCAGTGGCAGCGTTGGAAAGACCTATGCATTTTTTTTCTAGCAGTGAGAGACATGTGAATATGATTCACTGCTATAGTGACCATCACCAGCCCTCCCTGTAGGCTACTCCATCATATAAAACTTTATTTAACCCCTGATGAGAGCTGAAGGGGAGGGCCGTGCCACACCACAGTGTGAAAGAAGGGGAAGCAGTGACAGACAGGACAAGACAAGACAAGTGGAGAACAAACAGGTATAGTAGTTAGTTTAAGATAGTAGTTCAAGTGCTGTGCTGATCTAAGTCCGTACTGGAAGTAAAGGCTGTAGGAAACCAGAGACACCAGAGATGTGGAGTCTTGATAAAAGGGGGGTGGACCCTTAGGGGTGAGATATGGAGGAGACAT
>JAPZDV010000009.1:21965374-21995761 GCA_029814665.1 Acanthurus lineatus | reverse complement strand
TTTTGAGTACAGTTCTATTTTGTTGACCTCTTTTATAGGCCTAGTTATTAAGTTCTTGGTTTGTATTGTGTTGTGTTTTGTTGGGTAAATAAAACCCTACTTTTTTTCGAACAAACCTCCTGTTGTCCTCATGCTTACTGCTTGGTCCCTGACATCTGCATAAGACACTGAGAAGCATGACAAAGTGGCGTCATAATGATGAGCTGGGATGAGAAGATGTTGGCTGTGCTGCTGTTGTTTTAGAACGATGAAGAAGCTTTGATCTCTAACAGTATTACATAGCCAGAGCAACTCAATTATCACGATTTTTTTTTAAATTTTACACTTGAGAAGCCTTGCAGTAAAATGGGGGTGTTTTAAACTCCATGATGGATTGTGTTTTACAAAAAGTTTAACCTGAAATAGGCCATACAACTGTAGCATTCATAACATTTCAATACAGGGTCATTAGTATTAAAGGTGTCAGAACTCGACCTGGCCTGACAGGACCCGAAAGCCCAATGGGTTCGGGCCAAAGATTTATGGTAATTGATTGGCTCAGATAGGGCTCGAGCTCCCCAGACCTCTGAGAGAACATTTTTTTTGCTATGTTATTTGTACCATCACTGCCTCATGTCTAGGCAATGTGTGTGTAATAAATAATCTGCAGTGCCTTCTTAAAAATTAAGATGGTTGAGCCGTTTGATTTTTACATACCGGTAGCTCATTACAAAAAAAAGAAAAAGAAAACGGGTTTTGGTTTAGCCCAGGCTCAGTGTAACTTGTGATGCTCTTGGGTCTGGCTCAGGCTTCAACTCAGTGGGTCGGGTTTAGCTCAGGGTTGAATATTTTTCAGATCTCTATTTAGTAAAGAGCTGTTAAAAAATATTATTCCCTAAAAAACAACAGAATACACATAAAAAATGAGAGGTGATTTCTGTATCTGCATAGACCCTGTACTCTGTGTGGATCTTCTTTTTTCTTAGTATTTTGCTGTGTTTGGGATGTTTCTGGGCATTAGCCTTTATGTAGCCCCCAGCACAAGGTCGAAACTCTATAAAAATGTATTGCTGTCTCATCTCTCTCCTCTGCTTTGTTGTTTTATTGGTTTCTGTGTCTGGTTGACCGAGGTTCAGGGCTTAGATACACACAGAGCAGGGAGGCAAACAGTGGTGAGCATGAAGCTGCACTTTGGCTGTGTTCACACAAAATCAGGCATCGAGGCACCACCCTGCAGGGTTCTATGAAGATTTGAACATGATTTGTGTGTGTATGTGTGTGTGTGTTTCAGAACATAACTGCTGTGAAAAAAATCAGAAATAATTTTTTTTCTTTTTTTTTTTGGCTCACTGCTGTGTTCCCAGTTATGATGCTCCCTCTTGTCAGTCACTCTTACGGTCACTTTCTCTCAGTCTAATTGAGTCAGAGAGGGAGGGCCAACTTTGAGACTGAGACTAACTCTGATGATTTTGTTTTAAAACAGCAACCAACAAATCCCACACAGGGTTACAACAGGACTAGGTAGTTTCTCTAAGCAATCAATACAAAAAAATCATTTAAAAATATTTGATATAAAAAAGGATTATCAGAATTTAGTGTTTTGCCTGAAACTCTTCTGCTGAAGCTCAATGCACAGATTTGAGCACTTTCTCCCAAAACGCATGTGATTGCTGTCAGAAGTGATGCTGATTGACATGATACAACTTACATACGCTGCACTGCCAGTTTTAAAAAGTTTCATATAAAGTATTTCATACGAACTTTCCTGCAGCCAAAAAGCTGTTTATAGGCAACTTTTATTCTGGTGATTTGTTTGAATTAAGTTTTCCTTTCAACATTATGGGTTAAAAAAATACATATATAAACAAAGTGAATCTACATACAGTGTACTTGGTCATTTAACTCGATAATTATAAGATTCGGGACTACCACAACAACCTGAAACATCAGTTCCTATTTCTTGATAGATACGCTTAAGATATAATAACAAGATCTGTTTTTCATAGTTGAAAGATTTTTTTATTAATACTTAATTACATTTCAATTATGTTAAAATTTAAAGACCAGATTGTCATTGTTCCCTTAACAATGGACTACCATATAATGAAATTGGTTGACATATCCCATTAATTATCATAAGAGCTATTTGAAGGATCATCATTACAAATTATCTTCCCCTGGCTGCCTCTATTGATCAAGCAGCGGAGCTATCAGATAACCTGCCAATGTTGTCCCAGCGAACAAGGGAACATATCCTCAGTGTCAACAGTCATTAATTTTACAGTGCTTTGCTGGGTCAGATGACTGAGTATGTTTGCTCTTCTTCTACTTCTTTGCCTCACATTCATACTGTTACACACCACCCCATCTAGTTCCAGGGGATTTGAAAGCTTGGGTGATAAAGATGTGTGGTGCACTTGTAAAATTGTGGTGGAGCTTTAGTGAAATCTTTTTCCCCCACCATTATCCCCTCTTTTGCCTTTTTCCAAAGCTGAAGATTACCATTCGCATTCTGCTTTACAGAAAGTCTGCTGTGGCAGCTGGTCAGTTTGTGCTCATCACAGCAAAGAATGCAGGTAGAATTTATTTGGGACAGATTGTCTGCAGAGAATTACTGCCTGCTCACACAACCCAAACCTTGTTATTTTAGTTCTTTTTACTTAGATGGAACTCTTTATGACTGAGAAATCTAATGTAAAATTCATGTCAAAATGTCTGTAATAGATTTTTCATAGTGCAAACAGACACTGCCTTTCGGTCTTACCCAGCATGAAATTCATATATTTGCAAATGTCCTTAGCTGAAAGAAAGCTTTTGAACAAGTCAAAGAAGTTCATTGATTTCCAAAAGAGCTGAGCAGCTGGTGAAAGAATTTGTGAATGTTTGGCAAGTTTGTAGCAAGTCAAGACACAAGTTTTTGGTCACAAGTCCATGTCAGTCTCAAGTCAACATGCACACCATCTGCTCTGCTCAGCACAGCAAAATCCGAGGAACACATATTGTATCGTCACTCCTTTATTTAACATTGAGCACCAGTATTAATTATTTGTTTGTTTGTTTTTTTTATGGAAAATTGAATAACATATTTAAAGTGATCATATTCCAAACAAAAAAACATACTCAAAGGTCCCATTTTTGGCCTTGCTACATGAGCTCACCTCTACTGTTTTTGACCATTTAATGAAAGCTGGTTATCTTCTGTAAATTAACACTTAACTGTGGCTGCTTAAAACCAACTGTAATGTTAACCAATAAGCTAGAATTTTGTGTTGTCAAGACAAAAACCTGTGAAAAATGAGTAATTAACATAATCTTTGTTAAGGTTTATAGTTAGTCAGCATTAGGAAGAGGGGGGATGTAGATGATTAGGTTATCTTACCTGTTTTATAGCAATGACAAAAGCCAGGACTCAATGTAAATAACACACCTTTCAAAATAGGTAACAAAAGGTAACAAAAAAACAAAATTTAATAAAATAAAACTTGTTTTCGAGATCCAAATCTATAGGACGAGTTGCCTCTCAAGTGGTTTTCAGGTCCAATTTTAAGGCAAGTCTCAAGTCGCTTTGTGTGTGTGACGAAAATGTGAGTCTAAGTCACATAGCTGAGTTTCCATTTCTGCTTTTAAGAAATGCTTTTTCCTAGCCTCACGACAGGGAATTCAAACCTGTGAGGCTGCTCTCTCATTCGACGGGATGCTAGTGAGTCAATCCATAATCTGTTTTCATTGCTATACTTTGTATTTATGAGCAGAGTTCTTCCCAGAAAAACAGCCAAATTAGTGGGAAAAGTTGCCCTGAGGTTTCAGCCGAGAGACGAGTGTTTGATGTTGACATTCTCATTGATGTGGATGATGATAGTTCCTAATACAGAGGCTCTGATGTCTGCTGGGAGGCTGGCTGTCACTTCCCCATGCATACAAACATACAAAATAAAAATTACATACAAACAAGCTTATATATGCACACGTACCCTATGTTTTAACATGTATACAGTTAATGATGTATATAGATACCAGTTAGACTGTAACTTCAGACACACCTATCTTAACAGTATGAAATTAAATCTAGAAAAAGTGATCTCAGATTCCCTGAATGCACAAACACTCACAACTACAGACGCACAACTACACACAAACACACAAACAGTTAGCTCCCTTACAGAATATCAAACTCCAACTGTTTGTGTTTGTGTATGTTTGTGTCTGTGTGTTTGTGTATGTGCTCTTACCTACTTTACAATACTTCACTGATTTTTATCCTTTCATACTTCTTTTCTTATTGAATTGTTTCTTATATCATTTTTTTCTGTATTTTTATCCGAAGTCCATTCTTTTGATTACCTCTGCTAACTTTTCTATCTTTCCTTTTAATTAGTATTTCCCTCTTTTCCTGTTCCACCAACTACTTAATGTTCATACCTTCATCCATTTTTTTCATTTTTACTGCCTTTATATTTTATTTTTCTTTGTACAAAATCTTTGGTCTTTCATGCCTTTATTTAGGCTTTTTTTTTATTCTTAATATTTTGACCCTTACTGTCCATTTGTCTCTTATCTTTACTGCTCTCTAGAGAGTTTGAAGTCACAAGAGGAAAAAACACCCCGGATGTTCCTCAGGTCAAATGTTTATGGTATATTCTTGGTTCTTTCACAAATCACCTGAGTCCCAAAGGCTTTGCAGAACAAAAACAACACTGTTTTTTAATAGAGGCACTGCTGAGAACATGAAATATGCTGGAAGATCAGTTTGAGGAAAAGTTCCATGAGTTCAAGAGTTTATCAAACCAAACCACAGCCCATAAAACCTTGGGACAGGAATTTTACAATCTGTCTTTTTCTGAGATGCACAGTTATACTTTGGAGATGATGCCATTGGTTCTAAATGAAAAATGACCTTTGTAAAATCTTTGGTAGCCTATCTGTGTTTAATTGAAAAAGGAGGCATATATGGGGATTTTGTTGCTGGTGGTGTAGCAGTGCCTTTGGTGGGAGGAGATTTTGTGCATCTCGCCCAACCCACTGAAGTTAAGTAAAAGTATAATATCTCCTTGTAAAAATAATCTGCTTGCATTGTATACTCAGAGTGTACAGACAATTTGAACATAAACATTACAAACCTGTATCTGCATTTCACTCTGCTGCTTTTAAATCACTTCCTAAGTCCTTTAAGGCCATGAGTTCATGAGGCTAGCCTGTAACAGTGACAAGGCATTAGTTTCCATGGCTCGTCTGACTGTTACCCTCACTCAGCTGGACTGAGGCTAACCACAGAAAAACCTTGCTAAGGTAGCCTTGTTTTAGTATTTCAGTATATAAGTATACAAGTCTTGGTATATAAGTCTTTGCCCTCCTCTGTCATTTGTCAGTACATCTGTTTCTGCTTCCCGGTCAAGCATCCTTGTATCCTGCCTCTTTCCCAAATGTATCCAAGTGTGTGTTCATCTCAGTTCTTGTATTTCCTTCTTTGTCTCTGGGTTAGCTTTTGATGCTACTTTGTTTTCCTTTTTTTTTCCTGAAGTATCTGCTTACTTATTAAAGCTACTTTACATTTCTTACGCCTCTTATCACTCTCTGCTAGAATCTTAAATAAAAAAGACCAAGATGTGAGGAGGGGATGTGTGGAAAGAAGTGAGGATGTACACATTAGAAAAAAAAGCAGGGTTTATTGATGCCAACAATTAGCCCTCACCTAGTCCTGCTAAAGTAGCTCAGCCTGTGGAAGTATATTAGACCCTTCTCCTCTCTATTCTGAGTTTGACTATTATGACTTTGCAGCAGATTTCCTGCCAAAGATTTGTCTGAGCTCAGCTTAGCTTCGCGGAATTTCGCTGTAGTTTTTGTGTTCTGCCTGCGTCTAACATAAGTAAAAGCTTTGAAGCCATAATGCCTTGTCTCTTGTCTGTTTCTGCACTTGGCTCCTTATACTTTTTAACCATTTCAGCATCACAGGTAGATGTGCCTTGGTATGGTCAGAGGTTGTAAACAACCCCCAAATTGCAGTCGGAGGTATTCAGATTACCCTAGTCACAGCAAGATGAAAAAATTCGCCATAGAAAATCAGCAAACCACACTTTTCTCTGTATTCATTCTTTACTGGCAAGTCACATCAGATATCAGAGTGTTTCCTTGGACATGTAAGAGTGGGAGAGTCAGTTTTAAAATACTCTTTCTGGTCTACAAATCACTTAGCGGGGCCGTATAAATCTAACTGGACATTTAAGACTATGACTTTTCAAGTCCCCTAGTCAAAACAACACACAGAGAGGCTGCCTGTGACTCTGCTACATACATGCAAAAAAAACCATTTAAACGTTTTTTTAAAATTTATATATCTTTCTCTCGCTCTCTCTCTCTCTCTCTCTCTCTCTCTCTTTCTCTCTCTCTCTCTATCGCTGTGCCTGTTTAATGCTTGGTTTGCTTTACTGAACACAATGACTCTAATCCTCTCCTCATTCGTCTCAGCTCCTCTCTCTCTCTCTCTCTCTCTCTCTCTCTCTCTCTCTCTCTCTCTCTCTCTCTCTCTCTCTCTCCTCTTCTCTTCTCCTTTCCTCCTTTTGATCTCTTCACTCTTCCCACTTAATCTGCTCTTGTCTTTTTCATATATCTTCTCCACTTCCTCCAACTCTTGCCATCGCCTTCCTCCACGCTGACACCAGAGTTTTTAAATTATGCTGAGCTTTCTTTTAATAATTTCATTTTGTTAATATTCATCACTTTTAGTTTTAGTTCACTCTGTTTATGAAATATTATATGTACACACTACTTTGCATGTTTTACTTATGTGTTATATCTGTTAAAGGTGTGGTTTTCCCCTCTTTTTTCCCTTTCATGGTTTTTTCCACTGTCTTCTTTCAACCTCATCACTGTTTTTCAATTAGAATTTGACAAGGATAATTAAAAAGTGAAAAGAAAAAAAAGAGAAGTGTGTAGGGATTAAAGTAGCAGATTAATGCAAAAGAAGAAAAGGAAAATGAGGGAGTTAAAAAAGGAAAGAGGGAGGGAGAGGAGGATAAAAAGAAGAGCTGGAGGAGGGTTAAAGACAGAAATAGATGCACAAGCCACTGGTGCGAGTGTGTCTGTGTGTTTAGTTCAAATCTTTCTATATTTATTTAGCCTCAGTGACAGAGCTGAGTTTCACAGTTATGTACATGTATACACTATTCAAGAGAGACAAATTGTAAACAGATGAAAACAGTCAGTAAAGACAGAGAGTTAACAATTTAATTATTCTCTCTGTTTTTAAGCAGACATAAAGACTGCTCAGTAATGTAGGTCAGGTTAATAAAGGCATTTTGGGCAGGGATGGGTCAACACAAGAAATGCGCAAGTAGAAAAGGTTTTCTAAAAGAGCCAAAACATTTTGTGCTCTTTTTTCAAATTGTGCTTCTACTCTTTACTTGAGTATCTTTTTTGAGTCAGCAATCTACTTTTCATGTTTTACATTTGCCAAATACAGTATACCTTTGTTACAACTTGTCTGGGGGTGTGAGAAAAGCACCTTTACTGCAGATGCCAAGTTGCCTCCAGCCTGAATGAAAAAGAAGCACCACCTGTCTTACCATCACAATGCAGTGATGACAAAGCAAACCCCAGAACAAAAGGCAGCTTCCAGCAACAATCCTTGTCCACATCTGGCAATGCTTTTTATACCAAGATCTAAAAAAGATGCATTACGAAGAACTGTTCAAACCTTAGATCTCTGCTTTTAAAAACTCCTCCTCTAACTTCCCTTAGCACATTAAAGTAAGTTGCTGTGGATGAAGTTTAAGTTGAAGTTTACTGCAACATTAACTGTATCAATTCTTCATGTGTAGCAGCAATCTTTGATGCCTCCAGCAACAGTTCAGCAGGGTGTACTGACCCCTCCCACAATGTTTCCTATAATGCATACTGCCATGTGTGTGATGTTGCTATTACCGATGCTGATGTTGTTGATCCTGATATGATGTTCAAACAGAAAATATTTTGATTACAGCAAGGTAGATTTTCCATGAAAAAGCACATCTCTCCCCCCTCACTCCTTCATCCCTGTCTCCTTCACTGTCACTGTGGTAATTCAGCTTCACTAACTTCATTTTCGAAAACAAACAAAAATTAAAAAAAAACATTTTTTTTTTCATTTAAAAAAAGAAAAAGAGTTGTATGTGTTGTGTCCTTCCTGCAGTATCCAGTGGAGAAACAACATCTTATGCTACAGTGAATGCAGCAGCATTTTTGGCAAACCTGTCCTCAGCCCCCCTCCTTGAAAAGCTTTTTTCTTTTCTTTTTGTTTTTTCTTTTTTTCTTGCCCAGTGCTGTGTGCTTCCACCCTTCAACAGGAACATCCACTGATGCTTGAGACTTTGGTGGAAAGGATCCCTATGGGCCTCTGGGGTGCTCCTCTGTGAAAGCGTTGTCATTCAAGACAGCTTTCTGCTTGTGCTAACCTCAATTAAGATGGAAGGTAAGCTATGAATGTGCTTTGGCAGCTCACCCCTGCTGCATGCTGCTTCATGGTGACCAAAGCAGGGTCGTTCTCGAACTGGACACCTTTACTGAAATGAAGACACACTGATTTTAAACTGCCTGTGGGAAAAATAAACATGTAAGTCCGTCCTCTCTTCGTTAAAAGCTCTGTTGTCTCTGTGTAATTTTCTCTTTTTAGAGCCTGCTGTATGAAGGGACTGTTCTCTGACTCACTCGTGTCTGACTGCTCTCTGTCTCTTATTGCATCTGTTCCCTGTTTGTGTGTGTGTGTGCATGTGGATGGGTGTGTCTGTTTATCTCGCTTATTGACTACTTGACTACAGGTGCAATTCTTGCAGGAAACACAGATTTCAATGGCTGAGTGGCGTCATGTGAGCTGAGTGAAAGGGCATCCAATTGGTCTGTGAGTTTTCTGGTCACTAAACAAGCGGTTTAAGGAATGAAAAGTTAAAACTGAAAAAAAGGCATCAGATTTTATAACTCTAATGTTTTTCAAACAATGACAATCAGTGCAAAAAATAGGTTTTTGAGGATACAGTAAAAAATGTGTCCATAAATTATAAGGCTGATGGGTTAAGTGTTATGCAAGATTGGCTGCAGACAGATACACTGACAAACACACACCCATACTGCACACACACACACACACGCACACACCCACACACACACACACACACACACACACATAATAACAAGCATGACCTCCACCAAACTTACACCTTGAAGAGATGTTTAGAGTAACCAGTATGTTTTTGGTATGTGTTGATTGTTGAGTTGAGTTGAGTTAGCTTTAGCAGTGTAGTTAAAATCAATTATTTGAGATGAATTCCACGTTCAGGGCTGGTAGAAAGGTAAAAAAAGACAAACTGTGCATTGTTACCTTGGTAACAGGCCAACCACCCCTCACCTGTCTGCTTGTTCTGGTCACCCTGACACAAAGAGGACAGGAGAGCAACCAGGGGAGAAAATGTCAGGGTAGGCGATGAAGGAAATGAGCTGGGAATGAAATATGACAGGTGTAATCAAGAAAAAGATGTGGAGGAATTGAAGCAAAGTAAAAAGAGAACAGTTATGATAAAAAGAGGAGGGAGAGGTGAGGAAGAATAAGAAGGAAGAGAACAAACTGAGAAGAAAGAAAAATTACAAGAGGGACATGAGTGTGTGATGCTAAAAGGAGAGGACAGGCTTTTCAGTCCTTCTACATGCCCATCACTCACACTCACACTCACACACAGACACACACACTCACACACACACATACTGAACACACACAGAATCAGAGAAGCTTAGTATTTTTCTGAGGCCCATTTAGCGTGATATGCTCTCACATAGCGGCACATCATTTTCTTTCTCTCCTTGCCTTCTATCTCCGTCTACAAACATCTAATCATGTGGATCGCTCCATCATTCGCCTCATCTCTCTCTCTCGCTGTGTCTCTCTCTTTCTCTCTCTTGCTGTCTCTCTCTCTCTCTTTCTCTCTCTCTCTCTCTCTCTCTCTCCCTCTTTCTCCAGTGCTACCTCATAGACTCTCTTGTTCATTTCCACTGTGCAGCCTGAAGCCAGTTTGTACCACTCTATGGTTGCTCGTTCCTTTACACATGGGTGGTAGTTCATAATACAATCCCAGACTCTGGATCAGTGCTTAAAGTAGGAGCTCAGTACTGAAAAGTCTGACTACCTTCGCTTTTTATTGTTTTCTGCTCCCCCCTGTATACACAGGGATAGGAGCATACGTTTTGGATTGTCATCCACCAAGTGTTCCCCATTTGACATTTTAACACGTCACTTTAGGAAAAGGCAGATGTTTTAATCAACAGTAAATCATAGAGGAACAGCTTTAACATCAATTTGATAGTACACTGCCTTGTAATGGGGTAAATAGTGTTTTTGTTACTGTCACTTTGTACTAAAATTGCCTGTTTCCGCACTATGTAGCTTGGTTGAGCAGTTTCAATAACAAAGCCAAACATTTTACATAAATTTGTGACACCCAGCTGTCACAGATTTTGGTGAAACTGGATCATATTTTGTGAAGGAAATGTGTTTTTGTTTTGCGTCTGATGTTCTGTTCTACTGCTCTGCCTCAACTCAGCTGACTGCTTGGAGATTGTAGGTGATTTCATAGCTATCACAGGAGCTTCGGAGGTTTTCATGTCATGGTAGAGAGAGACCCGGCAAAGAATGCTGACAGGGACTGGTGACAAATGGGAGCCAGAGCTGGAACCAGGTAAGTCAAGCAATGCAAATGGGCTTCACAGCCCTGACTGACATCCTGACAGAGGTAAAGAGACAGAAGAGGATGGAAATGAAGCTAAAAAGAGACAATGAGTAAACAAGCCAACAAGAGACAAGAGTAAATCTCTTAACAGAGAATCCACAAGTAATTCCAACTTTTATACAGTAATGGTTATGGCACAATAAACATGAGAAATGATTTTTAGGAGAGATTTTCTAAAAGTATAGTTATTCAATATCCCTAGACATAGGGTAATTAATTCTCACGTGGACCCTTTATATCAGTTATATTTTACACTTGCCTCCTGTGCCCTCAGATCTCATTTGAGAACAAACCAGCCTCAAATATTATACATGGGTACCGTTGAAGGAAAATAGCACAAAGGTAAACTCTGACAGTGGTTAAGATGTAACCACTGATCAGATTTTCATACATGTAAAAATTAATCTGTTGAAATAAAAATGCCTAGTTTTTCTTGAATAGGACTAATTTGCCATGAATTTTGGTCAGTTGCAACTTTTTTTTAAACCAAACAGCATGACTGATTGAGCAATCAGGTCAAGCTGCTCAGCTCTATCACTACAGCAATATGTTTGTCTTCTGAAAGAATTGAAATGTTGAGGGATATTTTATTAAGAAAAATCAGCAGTGTAATGACAGAAAAAACTTCTAGCACTCTTCGGTGTTGGTAACAAACCACTAAATATAAGCCATGGGCTCCTCTTTTGTGTCATTTGGTGTCACTGGTCACTGGTGTCACTGATTGTTACCATGGAAACACTGGTCTCTATGTGTCAGTGATGGCACTGGCAAAGAAAAGAACGCGCCCAGTCTCTCAGGTTGGGGAAAAAGAAGAATAAGGAGTTCTGGACTGGCTTCCTAATTGTATCGGACAGACTAGATGAGAGAGTTAGAAGCACTGTGTGTGTGTGTGTGTGTGTGTGTGTGTGTGTGTGCATGTGTGTGTGTGCGTGTGTGTGCGTGTGGGTGTGTGTGTGTGTGTGGGTGCGTAAGTGTCTGTGTGTGGCCTGACTGACTCTAGGCACCAACTTACGGAAAAAAACAAAAACATTTAAAAAAAAAAACATCATTAGAGTATAGTACTTACTCAGATGTTCATTGTATCAATTAATTTACCTAAAACTGACCTAAAAGTCTGAAGGCATGACTTGTTACAATATTCAAGAGAAAAAAAAACAACAACACTTTTTCTTATTAGATATACAAATATAACTACACTTGACTGAACAACTCAAACAAAATAGCCCCCTATTTGCCATTATTAGATTGCAGCCAGTTCAGATAATGGATGTCCAAGAGGCCAATTCCATTTTTGACCGATATCTGGTAAAGCTGCCCAGAGCAAGAAGGGAGGTTGGAGAGAGGAATAAAGAGGATTATCAGAGCATCCACTCAGTTTTCAAAATAAAACACATGTCTGCTGATTGCCAAAAAAGACTGCAAGGAAACTAATTAAATACATATCCTACTTAACTGCTGCAGAAGCACAAATATCATACAATGCCAGACAGTGTAATCAAGCTCTTTTGGGTTCTTAAAGATAGGTTGATAAAGTAAGTGATGCAGCACCAGCACACACACAAACAGACAAAGCAGGAGCCTTCGTGGCATGTATTCGCAGCTCGTAGCTCAGAGTTGCCCCAGGGAAGTAGCCTGAAAAGTAGCCTGGGGGTGGTGCAGCTAACTTTTCAGCTTTAAGATAGGTCACTACTTATTTTAATTTAACTGTCATACTTGCAATAGACTAAACCAACCTTATTTAAATTCTTGTAGGTAAGCGTATATTAAGAACCACTAAAGTCCCAAATGATGGCAGCGGATAAATTAATGATCCAACTTCAACAAACAGAATAACTAAGTATAATAAAATAAAAATTTCCAAAAAAAATGACATGTTTAACTATGACATATGATGATCCTGAAAGAAGCCTGTAAACACAGGAAGTCAAAGCAGAGAACAGCATGTGGCTCAACAGAAGCTGCGGCAGTGGTTGTTAGAACCAATTGACATCACATATTTCATATTTAGTGAATCAATTTGATAACAAAGAAACACTTAAGTTTTTTAGTGCTAGTGCTTTCATGAGTGTTTACTCTTTTGTTTTTATCACAATGCATGCAAGAAAAGGCAACATCAAACGAGGGCGATATCAGCCCAAAGTTTCTAAATATTTAGCTGATCAATATATTAGGGCAATACTTTGTGCTAACAGAGACAGAAAAGATAAATGTTAGCTGGACAACATGAAAGTAAACAGTGCACTTTTTTGTAAAGTTTTATGAAAAAGGAAATTTTCAGGCTACAGTGTGATATGCATGAAATGAACCTGACACCTTCAGAAATCAGGGATGTGGGCAGTGATTCAGACCGAGCACACAAAGTTATTAAACATTGCATCTCACAGAGAAAACACCACTCATCTTTCCACCCTGCTTTATTAATTAAGAAAACAATTAAATGACAAAGGACAAATAGAACCCAAATAATCCAGGTACTATATTTATTTGTTTGTTTGTTTTTTTAATGGCAAGAACACTCATTAAGTCACTGAAATAAACATTTATAAGCATTAGAGCTGTGTGTTGGCTCTGGCCACTGCTTAGCTGCAACATTTCCAGGCTTTGTCAAGATCATTTCTTTACACTTGGCTTCACTGCCTAACACTCATTCTCACTCACTCTATCTCTCTCTCCCTCTCTCTCTCTCCCTCTCTCTCTCTCTCTCTCTCTCACACAAACACACATACACATACACACAAAGCTCCATCTTGCCCCGCTGGCTACCTCTCTCCTCCTTTCTTTCTGTCTTTCTCCATCTTTATTCCCCCCTTCACTCCTCTCCAATTTCATTCCCTTTCCTCCTCCTCTTTTCTCTCCTCCTCCTCTGTCACCATGACTGTTTCTACAAAGCTTGATAAACTGCACACATTGGCAAACACGCACACTCACACAGAGACAAATACAAGCATGCATACAGTAAGTGGAGGCATGACTGAATGAAAGAGAGAAAAGGAAAGAGAGAGAGTGAGGGAGGTGAACTGTGCTTGGCCAGTGGGTTGGCAAAGATACAGAAAATGTAGAGTAGGCCAATCTGACAGGAGAGCATGTGCACACACACTAACACACATACACACACACATGCCACGCTTGACTGAAGAGAAGAAAGGGCTAAGCTCCGAGACAGAAACGATAAGAGCAAAGCTGATAAAAAAGAAGAGAGAAGGAGAAAGACGACATGGGAGGGAGTAAACGAAGGGGTGTAAAAGAAATACATGTAAGGGAAGAAGGAAGGGAAGCTTTGGTTCTGTTGTGTGTGTGTTTATGTGTGTGTGTGTATAGGATAAAGCCTGCTACCTAACAGCTCATTATCATGCAGACTGTCGACTACTGTATAACTCTGCTGCCCTCTGTTTCTGTCTCACACACACCAACACAAACTTCAACATTCATGCATACACACACACAAAAGGAAGTGAACATTCACATGCACGCAGGGCTTCAGACACACACACACACACACACACAAGGTAGGCTAGCAGAGGGTGAGCGAACATCGTGAGGAGAGGATTCTGGCTGAAAATCTGCCTAATTATAATCACTCTCTCACTCTCTCTCTCTCTCTCTCTCTCTCTCTCTCTCTCTCTCACTTGCTCAACTGATGCAAAAACACACATACACACCGACACACACCTGCAGCTCAGACCTGCTGAGGTTCACCATGGCAACGAGCAGAGGTACCACTCTGTGCTGTTCAGGGATAATTTTCTCAGTGGAAAGATTACAGGAACATTTTGGGAACCTCTTTAGTCTGTCGGCAGACTCACAGGTTTGAATTTCTGTGAACCATCTGGTGAAGCGTCTTTCTGCAACTCAATGTAATTCCCACTTTGTTTACAGTGTGTTTGTCAGCGTGAATTGTTCCTTAAATGCTTCATGAATATCAAGCAAGGTGCAAACATGACTATTAACTGTGTGTATGTGGGCAAAATAATGCTGAATGCTATGTTGATCCTGGAAAGTTGAGATGAGACAGCTGAGATGAGACAGCAAAACTATTTCAGGATGCTTGAGATTAAAGACTGACATGAATGTAAGTACAGACAGACACTCAAAATATTGTATAATGTCAACATGATGTTCTAACCAAACCTAAGGAAGTTGAAGATCACACCTACAACATGTACTGCATACTTTAAACATCTAAATCAAAGAGCTGGGTGGCTGATTGGGCAAACCAAATATAGCTTAAGAAGGGGTTAGCGTAGTCTAAGTTAGTGTAAATGATTCATTCTCCATAAGCATTAATGCTAAGATTGTGGTAAAATCCAGTTCATGAACCATAGTGACCGAAAAAGGTGTTTCCCAAAAGCATCATAACTAGAGACGACTCAGTGCTGAGCATAATAAGAAGCTCCGTATACCTTTTTAAAATTAAACTTTTAATATGAGATCAACAGTGACCTCTGCCTCTCGCAAAGTTTAGGTTCTAGCTTCAAACCGCGCTCATGAACTATAAGAAAGCACGCTGTTTACTCAGCTTTGTTTTCAAATTGAAATAATTAAACAACTTGCTGGATACAACGCTGTGGTGTATGTTTTAAATATTACTGAAAGTCTGATTATTTATTATAAGTGGTGGGACTCGATTAGAAAAATTAATCCAATTAATTAGAGGCTTTGTAATTAATTAATTGCAATTAATTGCATATCAATATTTGACACAAGAAGCAACATTTCTTGTCAGTTTGTTAAAGTATTGGGTTTTTTTTTTGGTTTTTTTTCCGGAGCCGGAATTGTACACGCGTCGGGACCGAAACTTGAACTCAGAGGACACTCGCCCTACCGACTGAGTTACTCGGGGAACTCTGACGAGAAACGTTCAGCCCTGTTTAGAATGCAAATTGCTTTTAATTGCGTTAATTTTTTTGTCGCGTCATTTTTTGTGTAATTAATTAATCGTAATTAACACGATAAAGTCCCAGCCCTATTTATTATATTTATTTTAAACAATACCATAGCTAGTAAGTTTGAGTTCTAGCACATCAATTGTTGATAATGATACAAACATGCTTAACTGACTAAGAAATGGACTTTGAACTGGGCAAACTGAACTATGCCATTAAAAATACCACTGCGGTAGGTGTAATATGTTGATTAAAATAACTCTGCAAACATATAGGGCTGGTGTATGAAAATGTTGGTTCATTATGTACTTTAAATACTTGTTTTACAGCTGTTACTTGATTGGCACTTAGCATAGAGGCACTGCCTGTAGGTATTCAAGTTCATGGCTGCAGTTTGTGGATGGAGGCTAGAGGGAGTCAAATAGCAGTGAACCAACAACTATTATCTAATAACCATGAAAATGAAGGACTTGGTGTTACCAGGAATGTGTATTTTACTTAAGTTTGTGGAGTAATTAAAATGTTTAAGAGAAGAAGGTGTGTGTGAGTATGTGTGTGAAAATGTGTCATGTATGTGTTACTTGCTGTGTGAATATGATTTGCATACCTCTGATGTCACACCCTGTTTCAACATGCCTTAATACTCCTTGGCTCTTGGGTGCAATCACTCATGCATGCACACACACATACACACAAATACCCATGCAATACTAGTATTTAAGCTGACATAGAATTGGCTAGTATGGAACTAACTCAGCAATCTCTGTCATGATGACCATTACGGTGGCTGAGCCTGTTTGTGTTGCTGGGCTCACCTGGCTGGCTTTGGTTCTGTTACTTGTCCTTTAAAGTAAAAGTGAGGGGATCATGATCAGAGTCAGTAGGATTAATCATGGATCATGAGTGTCTGTGTCATGTTTTGTGCCAATCCATCCAGTAAACACAGTATGCTGATTGCGTAAGAGGAAAAGTCAGAGGGATGTGCACATTAAATCTTTATACCTAAACTTATAGAAATAAGGTCATTTTAAATGGACAGCGGTTGCTTTTAATAACATACAAAGTAGCTCATATACATACATACATACATACATACATACATACATACATACATACATACATACATACATACATACATACATATATATATACAAGTACAGAGAGATGTGCACATATTAGCACAGGGTTGCCTACACACATACATACATACATACACACACAGAAGCCCTGAGACTCACCACTGATGAGACCTGTCAGCTCATTAGAAAACATATATGTGACTCATTCTCGCCCAATCAGAGCGCTCTGAGCTCCAGAGATGAGCCTTCCTGCTTAAACGACAGATTCACCACAACATTATACACAGCAGGTTTAATAGAATATTATCAGCTTGATATCAATATAGTGCAGTGATATTTGCATTCCATTTCATTCTTTTCAATCATGGCGTTAACTGTGTTGACTTATGAAGAGCAAAGAATATATTTGAACCTCTGCTTGCCAAAGTGTACAAGGAACCGGGATGTCAGTAAGCAGAAAGGTAGAAAGATTCTGCTTATCAGACAGTTCAGTGTATCCCACACAGCAGAGCTGGATGAAACCACTAAATTGAGTTGGGATGTGATACCAAGTGGGGGAGGTATCACTAATACAAATCCAAACTATAGTTCATGCACCAGTAACGGTTAAAAACTTTGGATGTAGAGGTTTGTGGTAGTATGAAATGTAGAACCCTGTCATCTTCATCAAAAGATGTAATTATGCTCCCTCATTTGGTCATTTGTAATGTTGTATTTAATTACGCTTAAGACACACTCTCTCTCCTTATTTTCATAGATTCACATCTTACACAAATACATTAACATATTGACAATGGTAGGATTTAGTTAAAAAGAAATAACCAAGCTCTTTGAGTTTTGTCAGAAATTTAAATGATGGGAGAACTAGCAACATGGTAAACCTGTTTTTACTAGGCTGAGTAATGTGATCCCTACTTACGATGGACACTGCATTAGGCAACCGAACATTGCAACTTGGTCTGGGTACAATAAGCAGTGCAAAAGCATTTATCAGCAGAAAAGTGAATCCAATGTTCTTTTCAAACAGACAATCTGAAAATGCAGCAATGGCACAGGTGTGCAGAGGCATGAGAGAACTATTTCCATAACTTTTTTGTGTGTGCAATCAGTCGAAACATCATCCCTGTCTGAACAAATCAATGTTGAGACTACAAAGACATGCACAAGACTGAGCTGGAGAGAGATCAGGGAGGTAACACGATGCAGTCAGAAAGACTCTATTTCACCTTTCTTGAATACTACCTTAATACTGCCCAGAATCTGGGAACACTTCCACAGAGGTTAAAAACCTGGGTTTTGCACCAGATAGCCAGACTAACCTAGTCTAGTCTGTTGTGCATAAACTGATGAAGCCCCTTGGATTAGAGGCACTAAAAAATTGTCAAAGTCCAGTTGCGTTCGATTGAATTGCCCAGATATGACTTTGACCTGGACAAATGAGAATATGCACAGGTTCATTACACTGTTTCCCTGCTATAGCTGACATCGAGATGTAGACTCTGGAATTTGTTTACAGGACAGTGGATAAAACAACTTATCCTTTGTTCAAACCGAGATCAAAACCTAGGTTCTGACACAACCTCTGGCCACTTCACTTCACTGGACAAATGGTTGCCCCATCACCTCAGGCCCTGATCATCACTCATCTAAGTAGAGACTCTCGCCTTTACAGCCCATCAGTGGTGAAATGAACTTCCCACTGAATTCAGGACAGCAGAATCACTGCATTGTTAGCCACAGGACAGGTTTCAGACCAAATCTCAGCGTCGGGGAGATAGCACTCAAATTTTGATGAATTTGGCTCTTTCTCCTATTAAATTTGAATGCCCTTAATGTAAGTTGTCTTAGCCTAAATCACACGTCACATGAATGTCAATTGTACAGTATCTTTTTGTTTTTTTATTCTTTGTATTATAACTATTTTGATTTAATCTTTTCTTGTTGTGAATTGGGCATTACACCCTATCAAGTCACTGTCCTAATTCCTGCATCCAACTCATTCGAGCAGGCAAACTTTCTCTACTCTCCATTGGAGCTTCATTCTTTGGTCCAGCCGGCCTGTCAGAACTTTGACGTTGTCATTCACTTCAAAAAGGTGAATATTTACAGTTCATGGAAACAGATAAAACAGAGCTCTGTATATACATCTTTTTCCTCTTCTAGAATGTCTGGCTGGTGGGTGTCTTCCCCTTTGCATATCCTTTTCAAACCCAGGCGACCCTTCTTTTGCCTTCAGATGAACCTCTAGCAAAGTATGCTAGAGCCACCACCTCTGTGTTTTTAGTATGAACCTGCGTCTCCTAGCCTGACTTCTCTTTTTACTGAGGGAAAGAATTCCATATTGATACAATATGCCATGCCAAGACACGCAGCTGCAGCTGTGCCGCGTTCTTCCTGAATGCAGCTCCTAGAAGGCTACAGTGGATATTGTGGCTAAAATATAGCATTTATGCCGCTGCTTTGGGTCTGCAGCCATGGTAGGCCTCCATTGTATCAGCATGGTGAGGAATTCTTTCCCTTGGTGAAAGGTTATGTTGATTAAAAAAAGTCACCAGAGCCCCCATCAACATAGCGGTGAGTAGGAAATGGGTGAAATTTCAATTTTTGGATGAAAGATACCCTTTGGCTACCATACCATGCTAATGTGGGCACACAAAGACACTTTCAGACAGGAGGAGCAAGGAATGAACCTTTGCTGGGTGAATTACCTGCACTACTTCCTCAACCACATCAGTAGAGCTTTCATCATCTTTTTATTGTAGAATACATAACACATACACAGATTTATAGCAGGCAGGCACACAGGGTCCATATGTGATTAAAGTGTTCTCCCAAGAGACACAAACCAGCCCAGAAATACACTCACATTCTCAGCAGAAACACTCACAAGAAACACTCATTTCCTGTGATAAGCACTGCCTATATTTCATTCAGAATAATAGTTTCACTTGAAACATATAAAACCTTGCTCCACCCACCCCCACTGTCTGTTATCAGGTCTGAGGCAGCCTGTGAATCAATGTGTGTCCTTGCATCCTTGGCAGAGCTGCCCACAGTGTTTGGCTCCGTGGTGTCCTGTTGTTTTGCCAAGTTGGAAATTGGCATGAATTCATTCTCATTGTTTCACTTTGAGATAACGGTTTCATATTTCAATCCTTAAGCTACTGGGTTATCCCCAAACTCACACATGATCAACTGCTGAGGTATCTCACATAGACCTCCTTGCATGCTTAGAGAGGTCTAAAGAAAACCTTGAAAAAAAAACTTGACTGTGAGATCTTGTAAATCATGAGGCGTCTGCTCATCGTGTCTGGGCGCTAACAGTTTCATCCTAAAGAGTATGTTATTTGTGCTTGGGTCGCCAATCATTGCACTTTTAATCTCACACACAAAACAAAAAAGAAAAGTGCAGCGTGGGCACACCAAGGCTCATGCCTCCTGGAATCTGAAACACTGCAGAGGCTGAGAATTCTCATCAGCTCGTGGTCACTGCGAAGTGACTAAAGCTGTCAGAATTTTTAGTGGAAAAGGAGTAAAATATTTTTTCTCTAAAATGGAGGGGTAAAATTACACAAATTTGGAAAGTAATTATTCAAGTTACTTTAAAGTGTGGCAAATACACTACTTAAAATAATTAGACACTTCCAGCCACTGCTTACCTACATCATGAACAAAATGTATAATCCTATCATTTTAATACAAGTTGCAGTTAACAGTGTGAAAACTGCTGCTTTATATCTTGTTCACTTTAATGGAAGAGTGATAAAGAGAATGTTAGCCCACAGGTTCATCTACTTCCTGACATATAAGATCATTGCCTCTTACTAATTATTCAGAGCTCTTTCCATATCTCACAGTCTTTTTTCGGTGAACAACACTGGCCTAGAGGTGCCAAAATGTTTCATCATGTGATTACTAGAGGACTGTTTGAGAGAAATTATAACCCTTTCTCCACTGTAACACGCCGAAATTCTGTGGATTGCAAGCTGCAGCAGATGAATTCTGAGAGAAAATCTAATTCAAGTGAAAAACACACCATTTCCGTAGAAATTATCCCAGAAGACCACAAGATAACGTATTAATAAACTATTGCAAGAAGACTGTGAATTCAGATTCGGTAGTAAAAAAGGGATGTAGACTGCTTACACACACACACATGCAAATAGATACTCTTACATTTAACCTTCAACATTTTTATGCAGCACAAGTCTTTCTGACTGTTTCTGACCGTTTCTGTGGCAACATAGGGCTGGCTGACTGCAGAAAATATAATAATCCCATTTTTTTGGTTAGAACTAGTATCACTATCATTAAACACAATATCTTATTGACTTTTAAACTTCATACATTTATTAAACTTCAAAAGACATGTCCACTTGAAAAGGGAGACCCATAGACTGCTTTAAGATTATATAATTTTTTTTTGGTTATATATTATATTAAGGCAATGGTAATAATGAGGGGTTGGGGGAAAAAAGATTGATATTCTAATTTTCAGCCCGTCATTGATTACTTTTATTTTGAAATTTTTTGTATAGACGTCAACAATTCTGCAGCTTGCTTGACACAGGTGAGCATCTAGTTATTTAACAGTGGAAGGGAATCTCACATGCAGGGGGAAAAAGTTGGCAGCATTAATTAACACAGGCTTTGGATATTCTAATTTCAGGGGAGGGGGAGCTTGAACACAACAGTGAAAATAATCAACTAAATTCTCTTTGAAAAAAGCACAGTCAGTCATTCAGACTAATGCTGAGTCAGAGACCTCTCCTCTGTGTTGATGGAAAAAAAGTAACAAATGTAATGTCTGAAAAAAGGATGAATCCTCTGGAGCAGAGGAACAAAAAAAGAAAAATAATAAAGGATGAGAAAAAAACAGCAGGATAAAAGTATGCTAACTTCATTTTTTTCATGTAGCATAACTAAATACACTTAAAATATATTTTTCTTCTGTGTAAAAAGTACTTGTTGCTGGGTAAATAGCTATACAGTGCATTTGTAATGTAAACAAGCATCTGTTCCATAAAGTTAATACTGATACTGATATTACAGTCAGTCTTTATTTACATATGGCCCTGATGCTTCCTCAAGTGCCCATGTCAACAATGATCTTGATGAATGATCAATGATCCATTTCATTCAGCGCAGCAGTCCACCTACTCTGCTAATTAAAACTCAACAGAGTTTCCTACACTGTGTATTTTTTTCCAGATCAGTATATTTACATGGATAAACCATCTTTTTTGTGAGATCCTTTTTGTTGAGGACAAAGAGTTTCGTAACCTTTTAATATATCATTTAACATGGCTCACTATTTGACTAGAGAAATGGCTACAGGAAAAAATGCATTGTCTGCTGGTTTATTTAGTTAGTTTTCAGTAAAGCATGTACAGAATGCCACTTGGTACTGCAAGTAGCCCTGCAAGTTTGCCCTGCAAAGTTTTGGGACTACCATATTGTGTTAGGATTGTCCTCCCAAAATAGGTTTTCTACCTATGCATGTGTTTATTTTTGTGCTTGCTGTGCACACCTATGCAACATGAAAATTGTGTGTATGCTTGTGGGTGTGCTTGATTCAAAACACAAGAAAAAAAATGAGAATTGGTTTTAAAAAAAATGCAGAGCAGTAATTTTCTAATCCTGATTATCTTGTTTTCATTGTTGCTATAAGTCAATTATTTTGTATTCAATGCGCTAGACTATGCTGAGGCCATGATGTTTATTAGATATTTAATCAGACAACAGTAAAATGCCACAACAATAATCAGATAAACACACTAAACTTTTGTTGAGTGAACTTGATTGTGGCAGTGGTGTTATATGCAGATGAAGCAGCCAGTAACTTCTGGAAACTTTTAAGCTTTGTTGTTTTAATTGCTATTTTTTCTCCTTATTTCACCTTTTTTCCTGAGGCATGATTACTTATGATAAAAAACTAATAAACTCAGAAAAAAAGATGTGCTGGGATTGGATTAAGTGCAGGGAACCTTGAAACAATTACTGCCAGCATCATCGAATGAACAATCAGCTACACCAGAGGGATCAAACATCACCTCAAGAGCTGCGAGCGGCCCAGGAAAAGAGGGAAGAGAGCAGAAATCAGAGTTAAGCTAACCCAGACTGGACCAAAGGCTGTACTTCACTAGCCTACTCCTGGCTAATGTCCAGTCATAAGAAAATAAAAAGTAGGAGACAAGACTATGGCTTGACACAGGCTCAGGTATGGTCAGGCTGGATTTTTTGGGCCTGAACTAGTTCTAATCCACAGAGGATGCCATCTTCACTGCCCTCCACTCAGTCTTCATACACTGTGAAGGTAACAACACCTACATAAGAGTGCTGCTGGTTAATTTCTGCTCAGACACAATTTCTCCCATAAAACTGACTGAAAAACTTAACCCTCTTGAGTACCACACTCTGGGACTGGATACTGAAAACTTCCTCACAAACAGATCCCAGACAGATAGGCAAATGTTTTGACCGCCAGGGGCAGCAAACATTCCTTGAGCTGAGAACAGCTGGTGTATCTGTCAAACAAACTGAATGGATTCACTGCTTTGTGTTGTTTTATTAAAGAGGAAAGTTGGCCTTTTCCAGCCATGTTATTGGTAACTGTGCGCTCTGATCTTATGCTGCCCCTGAAGCAAGCAGTTTTTCAGAGAGCAGCAGGACACAGTAAAGTGGGTTAACTTGCTGAGGGATGGAGGTGTGCATCCTGTCACCTGCAGATCTTCATCAGCAGCTTACTGTGACTGTTTCCGCTTTTTCCTTTTTTACCTAATCTGTTGACCAAAATGACTGTTGTCTTGTTTTGTATATCTACCAGCCCTAACCTCTGCGACATGTACCTTGCATTCCTTTTAGCTGCCACAGGGAGGCTTTTAAGGCAGCAGAAGGAAATGTTCTGTTTGCTTTCACAGTGGGGGCTTAATGTTAAGATACAGCTTATCTAATTATTATAAAAATATATCCTCCTTTTATAATTTCCTTCTATGAAAGCTAAATCCAGGATGCAGGGACAGCAGAGAGTGGGAAACAAAAAACTTTTTCAATGACTTTTTTCAGTATCTCAAAGTTAGTTGAGTTGTAGAGCTGCTTAAAAATGAGTGTAAATGTCGCAAAAAGCATTTGTAAAACTCACACAAGCAAAGTCAGCATTAAAAGGGAAATGTTAGCATATACTGTGAGAAGCTCCTGCTGTTTGTCTGTTGTCTGATTGAGACCTTTTATAGGGTTGTCGTAATACGAGAATTTCTTACTCAATACTGATTACCCAGGAAAATAATCAAAATCATTTCTGATACTGCAGGGGAAAAAAATCAAAAATTTTAAGAGGCATAAAAAATATTTTTTAATAAAGATGAAAACAAATACATCAATGACAATATATTTAAGTTGTTCCAGGTGGTACAAAAACCCCCTCAGCAACCTTGGGGTAAGATATCAATGACAGTAATATTTTCAAGTTGACTGTGGTAGACCAAAAAATGAAACCAAGAACTGGTAGCATTGCCTACCTAGCTTGCATATGTTAATGTTAATGTTAATCGTGTTATTATTAGCTACAGCTGCTAGCTAAATGATAACAGATGGCCAATGTCAGCTAATGGCTAATTTAATAAAAAGCTAATGTTTATGTGTGCCACTGGCCAGGTTAACTTTAATGATTGGCATATAACACTTCAATGATGTGGAAACGGGAGTTTTACGTAAAGAGAGAATGGCGTGTTAGTGCTTAAGATGCTTTGCCAAGTTTAATGTGTGCCATCACTTGGTAAAACTGTTTGCATATAGGCTTATTCCAGTTTGTCTCGTATGCGAAATACTTCCAAACAGCACTTTTACATTTCTTAAACTGGTCGTGAGTTCCCTGCAGCAGCAGCACTTGAAATTTTAAGTTTAATGCTGGCAACACAGCCCAGTTGACAGTGTTGTGCAAGACAGCTAATGAATTCAGCTGCTAGTAAGAGGACGGGCTGTGTGCCTACCTGTCTGCAGTGGTGCTATGTGTAGTTATGTGTCAACTGGAGGAGGCAGAGAAAACTCTGTTTATTTTGATACTGCTGCAAACGAGTATCATATACGATGTTAAAATCTGGTATCTGGTTATTGACATTTATTTATTTATAACATAATTATAATAATTACAACATAACAATTTATTGCTTTTTTGAATATTTTGCTAAAATAAACATCATTAATAAAGAAAAATTGCACTATTATACTTAAACACCACCATATGTTAACATCTCCACAAGGAAAAAAACAATATCTAGACCTAAAAAAAATCCCTAAAAGCTACAAAGCCCTAAAAATCTATGCCAGGCTTGACCCCCATCAGTTTACATTCAGAACTGAAAAAAGATTAGTAAAAAGAACTCCTGAGAACACAGATCAGAATAATTATTTACTACATTAATTCAGATGAAGGATGCCGCTTGCTGGTGGCAGTAGATGTGTAAAGTAGCTGAGCATTTTCAGGTTCCTAGGAATCAGCATCACAGAGAATCTGTAATGGTCATCATACATCTTCACTCTGGTTTCCCACTCAGAAAAGACTGTATTTCTCAAGGAAATTTAAGATGATACAGTTCCAGTGCAAAATTCTTGTCACATTTTTACAGAAGAGCAATAGAAAACATTCTGACAAGAAATACCACTAACTGGCATGGGACGTGACAAAAAGGCTCTGCAGTAGATAAGTTAAATTTTTATTATTAGTATCGATCGATTAGCATTGATACCAAAAGACAATATGCACCAAAGCCACAACCTACTTACTCTGCTGCTGCCTGGCAAGAGATACAGAAGTAACTAAGGTTGTACCAGCAGAGACACCTCACCTCATCCTCTGCACTACAGTAAAAATGGTGTAACTTTAGAACTTATATGTATTTAACCAAAATCTATTGCTATATCTCCTTATTATTATCATTATCTAATAGTTTTTAAGCTTTTTACAATGGCAACCATTAAAAGTAACTTTTGTTTTAATAAGTTGACTTGACATTCTGTTGCACTTTAAAAAAATGAAATAAATTATTATCCACAATAAACAATATTTGTTTGTGAGCAAATAATGACACTAATATACACTGACTTGTGCATTGCTCTGTGTGTGTGTGTGTGTGTGTGTGTAGTCATTTTCTTCTGTTCTTTTTTTTGAGCAGTGTGTCTCTTTCTCTCTGTCTCTCATGCAAACACACACACATATCTACATATTCACAGCTTGTGTGTTCACAGCTTTACATTAGAGAGAAAAAAGATAAAGAGAGGATAGAGAGAGATACAGATCTAAAGCAAGGTCAGTGTCAGTAAGAAATTAGAGTTTTAGACTAAAGAGACAGCCTCTCTCACTTGTGTGCACTCTCTCACACACACACTTGCAGACACACACATTCAGAGATCCCTGGAGAGTGTAGATTTAGGAGTGGCACCTCTACAACCACTGAATTGATTTTCATGTCAGCCAGTAAAATATCCTGCAGCCATCTACTCATCCTGCTTGTCCTCTGTAAGAATTAAGCCGCTCTGTCACAGCTGCTGGTGTCATGCCCAGTTCGCACATCTGACACCTAACACCTTTCAGAAAGAAAAATAAAAACATTATTTACTATTTGAAAATATTTGATCATGAGCATTCATAGAGTGTAGAGCAAAGAGGTCCCATCCTCTCCATCTGTTTTTTTCACAGAACTGCTTTTAGCTCACATTGCTCTACTGTTGAACCCTAAAGCAACATTTGATTTGCCTAAGCCAGAATGAACTTGAAGCTCCCCCAGTGGAGTGAATATAAACAAATGTTCTTTTGTTTATAGTCAAAATTTCACACAAAAATGGACTGCATTTTTCTGAGGCAGGCAAAACGCAGACATCAGTACTTTATTCAAAACCTTACCGAATGTACTTAAATCTGCATAGTGCTTAATAGCTCACTGCACTGTATTCAACCCCTCTTTTAGTCACAGGTGTCATTTCCTCTGGGCATAAGAGGGCATGTCCTCCTCAGTTTCAAAATCAACTGATTGTCCTCTTCACTTTCGATTTTTCAATTATTACTGTACACTTAGAGTAATGAGCACCATGAGCAGAAGTGAGTGCTACAACAAGCAATTAGCAGACTTCTTTTGCTCTGCGTTTTGCCTTTTATATTACACATGGGTTGCCTTGACTCTTTGGTGGAGGTTGTTCAGTTAGATGCACTCAGCGTACAAAAGGACGACAACCCATAAATGTATTTTCAGACAAAAATAAACTGTTAACCTGCCTCCTTAAAATAAAGTAAAGAAGAGCTCCTTGTGGTTAAGATGCAAATACAACAGTATCTGTTACCCTCAAGGTTGGGAATCTCTTTTAACTTTGGGTATGTCACAATTAAAAGCAAATCTGATTTATAGGGCTACAATGCAATAATAAATAATGATGATAAAGTCTTGATTTCTATATAGGTTATGCAACAGTATTGCACTGAGCATAGGGTTGTTTTCTTCTATTCAACGTTTAAACTGTTAAATTTTGCAGTTTTTTTGGTCAGTTGGTCCGATTTGTAGCTGCTAATCACTGCTTGACTTTGCTAATATTCGTCTCTGGGTAAAAGCTAGAAAGCTGTAAGATATACTTCACAGTACTTCCTATTACAAATTAAACATTTTAAGCCTGAGACCAAAAAGGACCCAAACTAACATAGATACATAATGAAGAGCCATAAGATCTTTAAATATGAACTACTGTTAAAGAACAAATCAAAACATTACTTTAAAAGGTATATTAAATGTATTTATTTTAAATCATGGCAATAGTCGAGTTTGCTGTTTGTGTTATCAATGTCTGTCCAATTTGTTTGTTTTTAAGCTCTCATTACTGAAGACGCTTCCACATTGAACACACTGAGGCATCACCTCTGCAGGTCCAAACATCTGTAAACTGTTTTGTCTGTGTTCCAACATCATGCACCTTATCAAAAATAAGGAAAGTAACATTCTGTAATGTTGAGTTGGTGTTGTCAGGCTTTTACTTCACCAATTGGAGAACGAAGATGATAACAGCACATATTTTCAGACACTGTCTCCTGAAAGGCAATCATAGTGTGTAACAAATGTAAAAAAAATAAAGAGCTGACAAAGTTTAAAACCTTGGTCCATTTCTCACCACACACACATCTGGCCGATTACCGTGTAAGATGGATGTGAATCTAACCCTAATCCTTGTCCAACATTAGGAGGATCAGAAGAGACAGTTATGATTGAGCATATTAAAGCCTTATATTGACCTAATAGTGAAGACAAGAGATTAAATTGTTGTCTCCAAGAAAACTTTTCAAAGTTTTAAAATCCTTTCTCACATTATCATAAACTAGTGAACAGTGTTTTTCTCAGCATCTGATAAATCTTAGGGAACAGCATCAACATTTAGGGATTCAGACTTGTTTGTTTTCTTGCAGACAGTGACAGGAGAAGCTTCATATCTGACTGTGTGCTCAGTATAGAGTTTGATACAGGAAAGGATTAGTTTAGCCTTGCATCATGAAACAAGGGATGGACTATTTAGCATCACTCTGTTCAAAGTTTCGAGTGGCTACCTGCCTAACAACCAGGAGGCAATTTGAGAGGGGAGGAAGAGGATAACAAACCATTTGTTAGCGAGATGAACAAAATGTGTCTCTATAGTTAACCTCCCATCCCTCCTACACCCTGAGGTCACTAATAGGTGGACCACATTCAAATCCAACCAAATCCATTTTCTATCCAGACGGGAATTTATTACTAATCATATTATAAAATTATAAAGGACCATATCAACTGAGTCAGCTTTGTATTAGCCTTTTGTTTCTGGTTTAGCAGTAAGAAACTAAGAGACACATGCACACACTGTAAATCATCTCCAGGGATGCTGATCAATCAAAGCTTTGAATTCAAGTAAGCACGACTAGTCGAGTCAAGTGAGTGTGATACACACGGGAGAGTCAAGAGGAGAGACTGACAACAGTCAAATAAATAAGTGAGAAAAGTTTTACACGATGTGCTTTAAAAAGAATCGGTAGCAAAACAGAGCTTTTAATCAAGATGTGAAAAAGTCTTACATATTCATTGTTCCCACAGGCAGTTCTAAACTAGTAAGTCTCATTGTTCCCAGACCATGACGGGTATTAAAAGCACAACTAGAGACAAAGCACAAAGCATCTTTAGAACAAACATACCCACTTAAACCTGAACCTAGGGCACAGAAAATATCTTAATATGGTACTGAATCATAATGCATGCCAGACATTATGATGTTCCATAGCTTCACTCAAGGAAATATTCTCTAACTTCTTGGAATTTGCCCACAAGAATGCAAGCTGTTCCACCTTTGTGAGTTGAATGGCATCAAAAGAGCAGGGGGAAGCCTGACCTCTTCTTATTTATTAAAAAAAATGGAAATTACCCTAAACTTTTCCAGACATATTAAGTTTGCATTAAAACTGGTTCTTAGTACATATGAGCCAAGCATGTGAGCATTTGAACACAGAATGTTCTTTAACAGGGCTCAAGGAGGACAATTTCCTGCACACACTGTGACTCCCTTTAAAATTCCAAGTTGCTGCTTTGTTATGTTATTTGTGCCTTTTATCATAAATGAGAATTTATGCATACATCAGTGCGATTAAAGGATGGTGGAAGGAGATAAAGGGACTAAGGACAGAGCCAGACTAGCTGCTTTATCCAACCTGCATTCTTTAATCTAACCTAAAGCTGCCTAAAAATGATAAAAAAAATCTGCATGTGCTCACTGCTTAATAGGGTGCAGGGTATAGTGCAAACACATGCAGGCAAAGCAAGCACAGGTATGCATCATCAAAAAGCCAACTTTTACATTGTATAGTTATGTTGATAAATTCTTTGCTTATAAATAAACCTGGAAGGCCCATCTGACTGCTGTCATTTTACCATGCATTATTTTTCCTGGGGAGATTGCTGTTTGTTTCTAATGTTGGAGGAAACTGATTTTAAGCATGAGATTTTCACTTTCTTCCTTCATGTTAATCTCATTGCAAGAAGCATCTACGGCAAAGATGAGTTAACGTAATCTTTGAACTCAGTGGTGATTCAGAGTGGTGTGCAACAGCAAGGGTGGAGCTTAGAACACGCAACAATGGCATAACTAGCACAGAGAAATCTTCAGACCAACACTTGGTCACGAGGCACTCTAAAATCTGAACACAATGTGAGCAGACATCCATCATGTACAGCAGGAACTGAATAAGTTACAAACACATTAATCTCCAGCTATCATTCAACTGATAATCTAGTTCCAATTAAATACTTCAATGTATTTGTGTGCAACACCTACAGGAATCAGCCCCAGTATGCCGAACACTTACAATGCAAAGGTGGCTAATGAGCTGGCCTTTCTAATCTTTATTTAAGTACTCCCTCATTCAGCTGGCAATTGCAAGGTAATGTGTAATGTTGGCCTCATTTATCAGCTGCATGAACTTTGGTGGTGGAATAAAGTCAGGAGAAGCAGGATTCAGACAGGAAAGTTGCAGTCGTAGTCAACAGTAAGAGTTTAATGATTTTTTCTTTTATAGCAGTGCTTCTCAAATAGTAAGGCAGCACGAGTGACCCCGGGGAACATGCACCGCGAAACTACCGTTTGCTTTTTCATTGCCGTACCAGAATAAAGTGTAATTGCACATCCACTACAGTAGGTGGCAGTGGC
>JAPZDV010000009.1:21952604-21963969 GCA_029814665.1 Acanthurus lineatus | reverse complement strand
TATAAAACACTGGACAAACCCTCCGTGATGTCACCCATTGGTTTCTGCCTGAGCAAAAGTGAAGCCTCAGAAATCTCGTCCTGGGAGCCGCCATTTGCCTGCGCCTGACTCCACACTAAGCCCACCTAAACAATGAAAAACCAACCAAATATGGGAACAGAGGTGGGGCCAAGGCGGTGTCGAAGGAAGGACACCACACCCACTCAGCTAACAGCTCTCAGCTAGCCGTCAACAGGCTGTCAATCAACAAGCCACACCCAAATTTATGCAAAAATGGCCAAATTTTAAGCTTAAATATAAAATAAACAAATGAGTTAGAAAGAAATTCACTCAGAGTTTTCATGAGATGGTAGAGAAGCTATGGATAAAAAAACTTTTTTTGAACCAGGCTGTAAATATGTCTATTTCTGCTCTAAAGCTGGCCATTTCAACCTGGGCTCCATTGAGAATTTGCTCCCTTTTGGAGCCAGCCTCAAGCAGTCAGTTGAGGAATTGCAAATTTTTGTACTTCCTGGTTGTCAAAGTGGAAGTGGGGAGTTTGCCCCTTGGTTAAAATTTATTCATTCTTGCTTTTAAAGATGAAAAATGATAAATGATGGAAAACAGATGAGCTCAGATCGATAGTGTTTTGAATTAGTTGTGGAGCATGAAGCAAAGGCAAAAGCAAGAATTTTCTGCGCACTTGTAACAATTTTATAGACAAATGATACTATTTATAGTCGTGGTGGAGGGTGGGGGGCGCAAAATGTTTTCTTCTTCCTAGGGGGGGTTTAACAGAAAACAATTGAGAAGCACTGTTTTATGGAAAGGCAAGGAATGTATTTTGTTTCTTCTGCAAAATTATGTGCTTTTTTCTTGTTAATAGCTGTCATCAAGTATCAAATCATACAATAATTAGCAGTATGTAAATGCCATTGAACTCTTAAATGTCCATGGTCAGTTAAAGATGTGTCTGATGAGTTCACGGTTTTCTATTGATGATTGGGATGCATAGTGGAGTTTAAAAACTATGCAACAATTGTTTTAACTATAGATGTGTACAGCTCAGCTAGTCTGTGTTCATTTTTAGGTGACTTATCTAAGGTAGGGTGAAATCAGCTAATATCAGCCTATCAGATATATCAGTGTGCCTCTAATAGGCAGTTTGCAATCCGCGATAAAAGCAATAACATGTCTTTTCAATAACAGCACTAGCATTAATTGTAGGTATGATGTCAAATTAAACGTGTGTAAGCACACATAGTTTTCCTTTACTTAATGATATGAACATAAGTGATATCTTTAATCTACTTTAAAATTGACTTCAAAGACAGCACTATTCATCATGATAAATATCCAGAAATGGTAAACGTTGTCTCTTACTATTATGAACAGCTGTGCGGCATTTGGCATCCAATACTGTTATTATTTAAAAATCATGGATCTATTACTTTAATATTTACTCTCAGGTTTCTTCTACATCTTCTGATGAGTTTCTGTAGCAACACATTTAAAATGTTTTGAACACAATAATCTTCTTCTTTTAGCCTTTTTTAATTTATTGCTACCATTTAGGATATGCCAAATAAGCTGTTAAAAAGTTCTGCAATGTAATCAAGAAGGCTCTGCAGTTAAGAGGAGTTTTTACATTTACTCTAAATTAATGTGTTTCATTCCTATGAAGTTTTGACTCAGTTGTGAAGAAAATTATTTTTAATGTCAAACACAAAGCACCTTAACATCATCAATGAGCTCTTTGTCACAGCCGCTGTTGCTGCCTTAACTGCTGACCATGCTGGTGAGCAGCCAAATCAGCAGGCCAAAACACAATAACTTACTTGTTGTTTTCAGAACATCAGCATGCATCTGTTTCTTTTATCTCACATGGTGTCTTTCCCTCAAGCCTTACCCACCACACCTCCCTTCAACGCTCCCACACACCCTTGGGGAGGAGGCAGTTACACAGTATGATAGCAATAGCATTAGTATCAGAGGCATTAGCAGTGAAATTTGTGATAGTGGTGGCAGCAGAAGTACCAGAACCTGGTTTTGCTGTCACAGTGTAGTGTAAGCAGCAGTATTGCAATATGGGACTAGCAGGTGGTAGTAGTAGCATAAGCAGTAGTGCTTAGTAGTACAGCTATCAGAGCTGCAAAGTAGCTTAAGTGGCGATATGAGGGGCAGCCTTACTTGTAGTAACAGTGTCAGTATACATTAGTCCAGTGATAACAGCATTCAGCTTATGCCTGGGGCTGTTTAGTATCCAGGAGCAGCAGAATGTGGGTAAAGCAGCTGTTCCCAGTGGTGAATATACTGTACAGAGCTGTGGCAGTGAGTTGAGGGGTTAAAAAATATAACAGTGGTCAGAGCGCTCAGCTTTGATAAATACATATAAGAACGCATCCAGAAAATTTCCTTACTTCTTTCCCTAAACAAGAGAACACAAACCACTTTTGTAACCTCTAATGTTTCTGAAAGGTTTACTTCAAACAGCCCCATAGCTGCAGCATCACCAATGCGGAAAATGTACTGTTCTTCACCTGTCAAATAATCCTGGGCGTGTGTATGTGTGTGTGAGAGAGAGAGAGAGTGAGTGTGTAACCTCTCCCTGTCCCCTAACAACTGCTCCCAACGGCAGTTGCAGCAAACAGGAAATAAATAAATAGGAAAGTGTTCTCAGACAGCTTGTCTGGATGAATAATAGTTATGTTAGACAACTTAATAGGAGTATGTTTTTGGTTGAGTATTCTATGCTGTTGTATAAGGACCTTTAGTGAAGTTCCCCACGAAAGAAGAGCTAGAGCTAAAGCACAAATATATCAGGGGACCGCATGCGAGAACTTGTAGGTCAAATCTGTTGTGCACTGTATGTACAACAAGATCAAGCAGTCACCAGAAGGCTTTTTTTAAAATTCTTATTGAGCTCAGATCTGTGTAAGAGCATGCACAGCTGCTAAACTCTCATGGTCAACAGAGGTCAAAGGTGTAGTTTTGTCGTAATCACAACAGCTCTGCCTGTCAGGTAATAATGTGTACAGAAAGCTGATGCCTGCACTCCAGACTTCACCAGGACTTTGAAACCTTCTTTTGATGGACTAAAGGACTACAGTCAGAAACAATGTTGTCTGGACAAAGATTGAATACATGGTCACCTCATGCAATCTCAGCACTTTTTTCAATACACAGTCATAACAGCACATTGTATTAATCATCAATAGCAGCAGCAAGTCACTTCTTCGGATTTTTTCCGTTTTAATTAGTTTATCTTGGCTTTATTGCTGGTCTAACACCACAACATTCCAGATAAAGTTGTTGCACTCAACACGCGGACTTTGTTTTGAACCAAGTGAGTGCAGGACTCTGGCAAGAGGAGGTGAGGCTGACAATGGGCACTTTTACACCTGCCTTGTTTGGTCCAGACTTTCAGACTTATCAGTTTGATCCAAAACCAAATTATCAGGTGTAAAACCTCCTTCGCTCCATGGTCCAGATCGAACAGCCAAATTTTTGTATGACCAAAGCGGTGGTCTCAGTCTGGATCAAACTGAGCATGGTTTGGTTTGTGTTCAGTGTAAAAGCAAAGGTTCGGACCTTCGGACCAATGACAGGAAGTTACAGCAGGCCACCTGGACAACGGAAAACTAACATAACCATTACCAAAACAAAAAGTGAGCCAAGGCACTACATGGGGGGAGGAGACCCAATGCCTTATTAACAGAGGACTTTATTAGGTTGTCTGTGTATCTTACATCTTATAGAATTCTTGTTATTATCTTAAGACTTTATTCAGAGCCAATTAGAAAAAATGTACAAAGCTACGATCAAGCTCAAAACAAGGCATCTCCAACACACATGACATAGGTTCGTCAAGTAAGGTCTGTTTGTCCATTTGTATAATTGCAGTGTAAAACTGAAACCAACCAAACCAAATGTAAACAATGTAACAAAAACACAAACCATGGTTAGGACCTTGGTCCAGACTTTCAAGTGTGAAAACACCTAATATTTTACATTAGTTCTGTTTGATGAACAGACATGTTAATAGTTGATAGAGTTTTTCTTAGATGTCAAACTCTTATTTCTGAGAGTGGCAAGCATATTATCAGCACTATCTTTTTTGCTATATATTTATTTGCATAAATAACATATTTTTAAGATTATATTTGTTATATAATATAAAGAACTGTCTTTTACTTTTTAAAATGATTGATAAATTACCTGGCACCTTGTTCTGTCAACAGCGGACTGTCAGTTGACACATCAACATTGTGAATTGGGCAAAACCACCAAAATGGTACAAATAGTTGCAAAATCTTTACAAACTACTGTACAAACCTGTACTACCACGCTGATTTCCACTCAGGTGTAATGCTCCTGTGATAAATATTAGTAACCAGGCTTTACCAAGTCTTTTTCACACAATGCACTATTACTGTGTGAAGAACAATATGTCATCTGAAATAATAAAGAATTTAAGAATACAAAACAACAAAAGGGGCATCCTTATCATCTACTGGTGAACTCAGATGTAGATTATACTTCCAACATCCTCAGTTCTGTTCTATTCATGAACATTTGTTCTTTTTACACCCCAACTCTCATCCCCTGCCCCCCTCCCTACATTATTCTTGTCTGTCATAAACAGTCAAAATCACATGAATGCCAGATTTCAAATTATGAGTTCATAAAAATAAGGTAAACACGGACAATGACACTGAGCAACTTACACTGCATTAGGACAATAAATCCAGGCCTCACACATACATCAGAATACAGACAATGGAGTTAAAATGAAATCAAATGTAACACTATGTAGGATGTAGATGCCTCATTCTATTAACTCAATGCCCTTAGAAATAATAAGAATATATTCAGATTATTTTGTATTCTGTGTTATTACAGTATTATTCTGTCTGTAAGATGCAGTGGGTTTGTGCTATGTCACCATTATATTCACCTCAGCAATGAATCTTTATCACTTCAGCATTTTCAAACAAAGCCTCAAGGCTGGAGTTCCCTCCGAGGTAAAACAGGCTTCACCTGATGAAATGGTTAGAAAGGTGATAAATCTACTCTCTCTTTCTTTCTCCCTCTCGCTCTTTCTCACACACATAAGCACTGACAGAGCATGTCCAGAACCTGCAGGAGAACCCGAGGCTGTCGGACACACAAGTGACAACTGCTGAGACTGTTTCTGAATTATTTAACAGTGATAAAAAATGAAGAAAGGTTTTACATATTCATGGGTCTGTTAACAGGTGAGGTGGTCAAGCCTCCCATTGGTCATTCACTACACACACAGGTACACTCAGTAAGGCAGGGGACATACTGCACACACATGTTTTAAGTCACATGCAGATACACACACAGTCAAATGTTGAGAGCACAGAGTGCACCCACCCAATCACATGCACTGATGCTCACACTGACACACACACATACACACACATTTGGCTGGCTTTCTAGCTGCTACACCCGCTTGTCATGGCCAAAGAATGTGAAGACAACAGCAAAAACAAGGAGACAGTGTGAAAATGTGTGTTTGCATGTGTGTGTGTGAGAGAGAGAGGGAGGGGAGTGGAGTAAAATACCACTGGTGACAATTATATCTGTCCTAAAGGGCTCTCTCTATCGCTCTACAGATGCATTTCACAGCTTTCCCCTCAACATCTGTTGGGAATGAGAGCTTCTGCTGCCTGCAGGAACACTAACACACATGCGCACGCATGTTGACACACACACACACACACACACATGCAAATAGTAAGAGAGTGAATTTTTAACAGAAGTGTTTTTACATGGTCAGTTATGCTTACTGAACTGAATAGAGAAGGGAGTTTGTGTACGTGTGTGTGAGAGAGTGTATCAAAGAGACTGTATGTGCGCGCATGTGTGTGTGTTTGGGGGGGTGGGGGGATTGTCATGCAGGGGCAGAATGCACCGAGACACGAGGCGACACGGAAAGCCACACCGGAGGGACTTGAACCCACTAACCGCACTGAGTGTTTCCAGACAGTCTCATTGCAATTACACACACATACACGCGCGCACTCACACATGCATCCATATTTATCCTTCTGGTACACACATCATCAATGCACATATGGCAGCATTAATCCCAAGGATTTAAAAAAAAAATAAAGGTTGCAGTCTGTGTATGAGGTTTCCAGACATAAATTAAAATAAAGCTGGAGCCCCTCACACCGGAGGAGACAGCTCATCAGACTGATTGAAGTTTCAGGAGGACAGACGGGATGCAGTTCACTGACTGTGTTTCTAAGGGTGGTCGTGATGCTCTGATGCTATGATGACCACTGACTGGAGGTCACTCTTCACCCTCCTCTCACATTTAACCAGCACATATCTAGTGACCGAGTTGGTTATCTGGTTACCATGGGTTAGACAGACAGGTCAGCTGGGTTTGATTACCTTGTTAACTGGACAGCAGTCTGGAGCGGCTCCCTGTCGCAGCAGTCACGGATTCAACTTCCCCTTCTGTCCTCTCCTTAAATCCACAGTCCGTGCAGTGCAGGTGCAGATCAGTCCCCGTGGTTTGCTCGCCTCTGTGCCCTCTGTGCCAAGCTGTGTCTCCTGTTAAACACGGTGTGCAGCACGCAGCCAGCCGGGCGGAGTGACGGGAGCGAACCGGCAGCGGCTCGGCTGCTACGGCGTCACGGGAGAGGAGGGGGAAATGAAGAGGTCTCACTCTGACGGCGAGACGCCTCGTTTTCATGCTTTTCAGTCGTAAATGGTCAACGCTGCCTTGTAGTGCATTGTGTGACATATAACTGGGCGCAGCACCTTTTCGGCATAAGATGTCCAAAGGAAAATTTTATTTTCAATTTTTACACATCCCTACCACCTGAAGTGACCCAGTACCTTTTCTAAACAAAAACAGCAAACTGAAAAAAATATTGAGATTTGTTAAACTGAATTGATTGATTTGCACTTTCAGAAATTGATTTCATTTGGTTTTCCCATGAAATCATGTCGATACTGGACCATTCTGCAAGGCTATTCTCATATTTCAAGTGCAAGTCACCTGTGCATCCAATGATAAAGCGGACAGTTTCCTCTCTGTGGTCAAACTGGTGCGCGCCCACTTTCTACAACACATGCAAGCCATATGGCAGCTGTGGTTACTGTGAGGCGCGGGTCGTGGTTCATGAGGAAAATTTAAGAACATCGGTTTCTTTCTACATATGTGTGATTGGACTTAAACTTAGTTCTCCTGCATCAACCATCAAGCCCGCACAGCATCCATTGCCTCCTCGCGTGAGCCTTGCTCTTGAACGGAGAGCATCTCTGGCGGCGCTGGCGCGCAGTCTCCGCCCCGCGGTTGGAGAGCAGAGAGGAGTGGAGCAGTAACAGTGCAGCAATTACTGCCAAGTGATTGAAAAGGATGTGCAAAGTCTCCGTGACTATCTGCTATTAATTTAATGTTCTCGCAGTGGAGCAGAAGCCACAGAAGCCAGGCTGCGACATCACATTTCCAGTTGCGCAAGCAAAAAAATGAGGAGCCATAAGCTGTTACACAAGCACACAGCATGTTCTCTTAATAGAAGTTCGTAGAAAGAAAACAACAGAACAGAAACTATTTCAAGTCTTTTATTGTGCAGAAAGAATGTGATTAAAAAAAACGTGAGATTAAATCGGGGTGACATGAAGAGCACTATCACCGGGAAAGCAATTTTTCAAATACACTCCCAGACTGTGGACTGCTGAGGTGGCACTACAGTGAGTGCAACTGACCTCTGGAACACTTCACTGATTCAGACCAGTACAGCGGCAACTCATCATTGTCTTCAGTCTGCTGCTTGTTCATATGATTGTTTTTAAAGCATTTTGTTATAAGGGCAAAGGAGAGAAAATGGACACCAAAGATCCAGAGCCAAAGGAGACGTCTTCAAATGCTTAGTTTGTGTGATAAGCAGTTGAAATCCCTGAAGACAAATCTGGTATGAAATAAAACTTAGGTGATAAAAGCAGCAAACACTCCTCATTGAAAAAAACTGGTGCCGTTTTTTTTAAGTTTTAATCACTCATCAAACTATTTGTGAATCAGTGGAGCAGCATACTTTCTGATACTTTCAGGATCCAAACAGAAGTATTTCACTATATAGCGCTAATAATACTGATTTGTTGCAGCAGTTAATTACAAAACAAATGCCATGACCAGTTATTGTAAAATGTAGGTGTTAAGTCAAGTTTTAATTAGTGATTTTTATGGCAATGTGTCATTTAGCTAACTGCTTGAGGAGGGAGTGGGGAATAGGTCACATACCCGTTGGTGAATGTTACAGAAGTATGTACATAAACAAAGAGAGAAAGAATAAAAATGGTTTAAAAAAATTAGAATATGTTTGATCATCATGTAATGTAATTCAGTGTAATTCTCTGAGTTTATTCATGGCATATATGAAGTACACTCTGATGAAGTCTGTGGTAACAGCTGGGTGAGAGCAATGAAAGGGAAGACATAGGAACCTGGTCATGGGTTATTTTTTTCACAACATCTTCCTCTTATAATTTTTCCACTTGGATTGAATGAAATTGCCTATTCAAATTACTGCAAAAGGCAAATACTCTTTAGTGTAACATTTTTATTTAACATCATTGTGTCGTATACTGGATGCATTGTTCCCAGCATCCTCAACTCTGACTTGTGAGACCAACAGCGGTCCCTTTCTGATATGTGTCACTAGTTTTTAAAAGTCCAAATATAATGTTGAGGTTTTTCAGTCTACAATGGTGAACCAACTAACATTGCTACATATATACCAAAAGCCATGCTTTTAGCTTTACTTAAAAGTCCATTATGGGCTGACATCCACAAGAAACCATCTAGTTCCTTATTTATTTTTATATATTTTGTTTTTTATTTAAAAAGTGACTATATACATGAATAAACACTAAAATAAAAGATGCACCCAAGTTAGCTGAAAGGCAGTCCCTTACCCAGAGGGTTTTAGTTGTCCTATAGAAATACTGTAATATCTACAATGGTTAGTAACATATATCATTGTGGTATATGGCATTTTCAATACAGTTAATTAACATGAGTGGGCAAAAAATGATATAAAAAAAGTAGACTGCAGAATGACTGCAGTCATGTGAAGGACACATAACAACAGTAGCGCTGATGTTATTGATTCTCAATAAGCTAATTTAACCTAACCATAGCATTAAGTAATTAATATAACGGAGAATTTGTCCTTAATTGTGCTACTAAATTCTATTGATGTGATGCTCTGAAGGAAAAGACCCTCTGGATAAAAGTAATTTGTCCTGGTGGGATTTTATATAAACACAATACTTTCCTGACTTCAAAGAAAGTGCATCTTTTTCATCATAACCACAAATAGCAGTCTGTACTTAAACCCTGGATTTTGGTGTCTAAATCTTGCACTTTGTGTGTCCTCCTTCCATCTCAACCACCTCTCTTCAAGTCAAGCACCAAAATGTATGTTTCATTCACTCAAAGAAATTCAATCTGGGAACATAATCCAGGCAGTGATTTTGTCACGACAATGCAAATAAGAATGCAAATTAGTTCTGTAGAAACTTAACTTTTAGGAGACTGTGGACACTCATGACCACATTCACTGCTCTGTACAGGGCTTTAAATAAAAGCATCCACAAAAAGCAGCTATTATGTTAAAAGGTTGTCATTGACTGCTTTTGAAAGCACCAGCCTACTTTAATGTAATTTAACCTACATTTACATTAGCACAACAGGCATTAACATGCTTTTACCCAGAGTGACTTACAATATTTGCAATATTTTCTAGACCGCTAGTACAGAGTTCCAGAGAGCTTCAGAAAACTGCTTTCAATGCATCATACAATTTTCTTTTTTTTTCAATTTTCTTCTTTCTGCTTATTGTTTAATGTACAATAGAAGACTAATTTGTTTAACCTGAGAAGCTCAATACTTTCCAAAAGCCAATATATCTCTAATATTGATCCCTCTACAAGTTTGTTCATTTAGATTCATAGCCTGCACAGTAAGTAATCAGTGTCTGGAGCCATGAAATCAAGGTCCTGCCCATACACACACATGCAACTCAGTTACAAGTTAGGGTTAGTTGTCAGTCATGATATGAGGCCACTGTTTTTCTGGTAACAAATAACCAGTTAAAACCTAATATGTCAGAAAAATAAACACTTTAATCTACACCAGGGTGATAAGAACTACCTGAGATGATAGATATCACCAGCAAGGTTTTTTATTATTATTATAATTTAGTGTGTATTTGATCATTTAGTTGGGTTTACGGCCCATCCACCAATATGGAGGGAGGTGAGCTTTATGACTTAAACAGCAGCCAAACACTAGGGGGGGATCTAGATGTTTTTGGCTTCTCATTTGAAGAGCAGCCATGTTACCCATTTTTACTTAATCATCGGTTCTTGTAAATAGCCAGGCAGCAGAGTTTTGAATCTATCATTGTCTGTCAAAGGCTCACTTAAACCAATCGGATCAATGAACCAAATAATGTAATGGGAATCCTACCAAAGCCAGTCAGAAGACCAAAAACACCCCTTCCTTTGACAAAAGTTTTTTTTGCTCTAAGTTCATCAATAACCTCAGGTGAAATTATTTTTTTAATTTATGAATGTTAACCCATTATTCAATGATAATGAGTTGATTATTTCAAGATCTCAAGAATAAAAAAAGACTGTAATCACCATGGCTGCTTTCAGCTTCCATATAAAACTTCCCTTTTGATGTATGTGTTGAACCAGTTAAATACACAGTCAAAAATTTAAAACATTCTGCACTCAGGTCTAAGAGCCACACAAGCTATGATGTTCCCTAAAGCCTCATCGAAATCCCTTGAGAACATTATTGTATTTAGGAAAAGTATAAATTTTAGTGCTGTCAAAGTTGACGCGTTAATTTTGGAGATTAATTTAAAACATTTAACGCTTAAAAAAAAATCAATGTAATTAACGTTGTTTTGTTTACTTCCGGTGGCGCCTGACGCATAACCGTTGGTCACGTGTGCAGGCACACCAGGCAACCCGAGCCATCCTGGCCAAAGCGCAGTATATGGAGCAAAGATGGATAACGACAGATTTTTTGGCAGAAAGTTTCATTTAAAAAAGCCATTAAAATAGCCTTTGAATTTAAATATACTGTTAAACTCACTGGTTGGTTGTCTTCGTCAGACATCATGTCAAACAACGTACACTTGTTATTTTATCTTTAACGTTTATTTCTTTAGTTCATCACAGCAGCCGGAACAGCATCTCGTCAGCAGCCGCGGCAGCAACAGTACAGATCCCACTCAAAAGTAAACTTTTTTTTAACGTAAGGTAATACATAACCGTAAAGTAATGTCGTAAAAACAAAACTCCCCTCACAGGTAATTTCATCACA
>JAPZDV010000009.1:21919848-21933368 GCA_029814665.1 Acanthurus lineatus | reverse complement strand
ATGTGATTGGCTGATTAGAAATTTGCGTTAATGAGCAGTTGGACAGGTGTACCTAATAAAGTGGCCGGTGAGTGTATGTTTCAAACATGAGACTGTAACTTCAACATCTATGTTAACTTTATGGTTATACATACTTAATACTTGGCACATGAACATTTGAAACTTTGGACAAATTTCGTAGAAGGATGCTCTGCTTTCTTCTGATTTTGTTGATATTTTACTCAGGGAAATTAAATAGAGCAATGATAGTTTAGATTCCGCTTTTGACAACAAGGATTCTTAAAACTTTCATCTTTTTATCTATTCTAAAACCAGTTATCTTGACTGACAGATAATCTTCAATCAGGCTGGTCATTTACATACTTAAGAGAAATTACTACATAGAGCTTGTGTACAAAAATACAAACCACTTTCAGATTGTGCCTTCTTCAAGGAAAATGGACTGTTACCTATAAAGTAACACATTACACTTACATTTTATACTGATGATTTTGAAATATGTAATCCTCTTGGTACATTCAAGGGATTACATATTTTAAATTCAACCTGACGCTATCCTCCATCTTTTCCATCTGTGTGGTTACTTTAATCCAGATTTATGATCTAAAGTCCTGTAAATTTCATTGATTGATGCAAAGCTATTCTAGACAATTGAGAGCCTCTGTGCTTTTTAACTGTTGATTTATTTAAATATTGAGTTTAAGATTTTTTTTTTCGCATGTCTCAAGATCATGTGTGTGAGATCCGCTTTACCTTGACCTCCTCCTCTCTCAAGACTTTGTCCCTGTTTCCACCGGACAGAGTAGAGAACTTGCTATTAGCATTTAATACTAACTTGTAATCATTTGGACTAGAGCTTGTTGAGCAGTACAGCAGCCTGTTACTTCTCACACAGATGCTAAAGGATACTTGCTGGGTCTGTATGAAACAGGGGCATGACATTGTTCTAGGGATAAGACCAGGCTGCAAATACATACAATGTGTAAGAAAAACAGTATTACTAATGATTCACAAGCAACTAACTCTAACACTAATACACTGATACACTAACACATTAATAACACTAATACACATACATACAGACACACATACACTGTCTTAATGTCTCCACTGTCTCCTCCCTCTTTTCCCCCTCTTCTTGTCTTTCCTCCTCCATCTCCTCTTCCTCTACCTTGTCCCGTTCATCTTGTGCCTCCCCTCTTCTACCCCCATATCCTCTACAACCTTTTCTCCTTCCCTCTAATTTTCTCTCCTCTCCTTTCTGTTCTTACTCTTGTCTCTCTTCCTTTAATCCTAATCCTCATCTCTCCTTCTCTGTCTGCCTCCTCCCTTTCTTCTACTTAGGGGCCCTATTTTTGCACAAGCACAATGCTAAAGAGCAGCATTGTGCAAGGAAGGAATTTTGTTTCTGCACTTGCATAAAATTGCTGTTTTTTTAGCTGTGCTGAGATATGTACAACAAAACAACAAGTGATGTGCTGGTGACACTTATGCAGCACAAACATGGTGTCATTTTTTAGGTGAAATCAAGCTTGTACTTTAATAGGCTAGTTTCTTGGCTATAGTAGGCAAGAAAGCACATAAGCATCACCCACAGAATTAAAAAAAATGTCTTGAACTTAATTTTTCTTCAGGGTTGCCAACTCTCACACTTATGGTGTGTGACACATGCTTTCATGGTCAGTCTCACACACACACTTACACTGCCCAAACAGTTCTCCCTCCAAAACAGATAAACTGGAGATTGTATTGTGGTTGGTTATCTATGAGTAAAGGCTCTTAAATTACTCTCTGATTGGTGCGGGATGCTTATGTCTATGTTGCTCGGACAGCTGCTAAATCTCACAGCCGGCGAATGCTAGCCAATCAGAGCATAGTATTGCTGGAGTTGCTGCTCACAATAAACTATCGTGACACAGTTGGGACCCCAGATGGTGTTTATAAAGCCAGCCACACTTCCCACCAACCTATCATGTGTAGTTGTAGTAAGTCAAAAAGGGCCTCTGTGTCTGAGTAAAAAGCTGTGTGTTCATGTATATGTTTGGCTAAGTTATTGAATGTGGTCATGAGTAGATTTATGTGTGTATTTTAATGTATTGGCCACGTGTTTAGATTATCATAAGTTATTGTGTTCTTTTGCTCTTGCTATCTATGAATTCAATGTAAAGGTGTAGTTTTGATTTTGGGAAAAAAATGTCTTTCACTTTCACTATTTAATATGAATATATGATTAAGCCCATGGCATTAAAATCTCAATCCAGCCAAGTACTCTAAATTGGTAATCCAGTCTTAATTACATGAATAACTTTTTTTGATACAACTTTCTGATTCAGTTAATGATATAATTAAAAAATGAGGCTGATTCCTGTCTATTGAATTGGATGAGAATCACGCAGTTGGTGCCCTTCAAAATACCATAGCAGTTATAAATTACTGTATATACTATAAATTACTGCAAAATCCTTTCAGCATGGGGTTTTAGAATATTGGATAAGTGTGCTTTGAACATTGTGACTTATTTATCCCAACAACCAACAAAAACATCAGAAATAAAATCATCCCTTGAATACTTTTTTTTGCTTCATTCAGTGGAAAAAGACATTATGATCATATGGCCTTAACTGTCCATACCCAGAGCGCAGTTAGGTCATAACTGTAGCAAGTAATGGCTTCCTTTCCATAGACAGATGTACATTCCAAGGCCACTTGATATTTACTGGAGAAGACTTTGATATAGTGTAAACAAGTTGAAGTCTTTTGATCTCTCTGACAAATAATACCATGGAGGTTTACTCCAACGTACTGCTGTCCAGAAAGCCTCCAATCTTCCTCTGGTACATTAAAACCAAGTTTTCTTCCTTAGAAATTGAGTTAATTTAACCTCCTAAGACTCAAGCTTTTGTTTGGTGTGTATTTATTTCTCCTAGCTATTTAGGATTAGTAGGACCTAAGTTTTTAACCTAATAAGTATAATAACTAAATTTTGTCTTTGTACAAGAAGTAGTTTTTGCAAAAAATTATGTCCTCATATGGGGACAGTGGGTGATAGTTTTGAAAGATGAAGTAACATGGTGCAGAGAAGCAAAATATAATGTCCTCATATGAGTACGCAGAGTCTCAGGAGATTATTGTTACTCGAGGTGCGGCACACAATATTTAGATAGACATGCTGGTTGCTTGTATATAAATATCTGCCTGTGTGCATCCCCCAACTGTTATCTCCCGTTTTCCTTTTTGCTGCAAACATATGCTTCCTTGTTTTTCCAGAAAAGCTTAAACAAACCCCTCAAAGCCCCTGTGAAAGGTCATTGCTGCAAAATGTCTTTATGCCGTCTCTGACTTGCAGCCTCAGACTCCCCAAGGTACTCAGTCAGCCAACTACATACTATGCAGCAGGTCCTCACACTGTGCCTCCCGTCAGAAGTGGTGATGCAAATGCTGGTGTGATCAACAGAGGCCTCAGCAGTGGGGATACTGGTCAGTTGACCTCTTGCAGAGATTAGAGTTGCCAGTTGTCTTTTAAAGGCCTCCGGTCTTCTAATTTCAACTCCCCAGCCTCTAATTTATTATTATTATTTATTATTTGAAAACATACTTTACAATTATTGTTTACCATTATTATATTTATATACACAAAAATGAATACTATAGTGAGGTGAAAAGCAAAGTGGACCAAAGCCATTTCAACACCAGGCCTGTCTTTCACTGGACAGATAACTGATTAGCCTAATTAGCCTGCTAACATATCTGCATTTTTGCAACAAATATAATGTTCCTACATAGCTTATAGCTCAAGTTGTACTTTCAAAAAATGCCACTAATGTTACATCTTGAGAAAATTACCCCTAGAGAACTGTAGTGCTGACAAGCTTTGAGGATACAAGGAGGCCCAAAACAAGCGGACCCTGTCAGTCACTGCCAACATGATGATTCATCATCCTACTGATATCTCATTAAACAAGTGGGATCGTAATGGCATTTCCTCCTAAAACGCATTGTCATTAAAGCGGCCATTTTGTACACAACACTCTGAATGGCCCTTAAGTAGAAATAACATCATCTGGAAATGTATTTGTTCATTGTACGCACCTCTTCTCTTTGTCACAAACACCAAAAAAACACAGCTAAGCTCAGCAGAGCAGAGAGGATCTATAAACTAACATCTATTAACACGCAGGATTGTAATAAAGTTCAAAACAGTGGTTAAAATTGTATTAATTAGCTGTATGTGACTGTCCCTTTGATTACTAACAAAGTAAAAAACACAACAAAGTATCTTTGAACAGGCAAGATGGTAATGCACATAGGCAAGGCACAGAAAGCTATAACTGAGAAGAAATGTACATTACTGTTATGTTGTGTTATTTAATTGTTCAGATCAGTGAAGATGCCCTTATCCAACCTGATGACATAATGTCATGGTCACTGTCGTGGAGAGTTTATACCAGGGTTTTATGCAAGCTGATTAAAAGCAAGTTTTCCTTATTTGTTACTGACAGGCAGACCGCTTTTAAAGTGTGAGACTAACACACACAAAGCAGTAGAAAGAAAAGAGTGAGAAAGCTGGAAAGGAAGAGTGCTGTAGCTGCTGTATCCTTTGCTTGGTGGTGGCATTGCGCGCTCTGTTTGTTGACACTTAAATGGAACTGACATGGTGACAATCAGTTGCTACATTTTTTTCAAAAAGCAGACACCAATTACTAGGACTCATTGAAACTCGGGATAGATATAGAGAATAATGAACCAGTAGGAAAAAATGACATAGTGCTGAAATGGAGAAATAGTGACAAAAAAGGAGAAAAGAGACAAAACCATGACAGTAGAAGAACCCAGAAGAGAGACAGGCTCCAGACAACAAATAACATTGCAAATGGTTACAAAGCAGAAATGGATATAGAAAAGGGACTTTTAAACGGAAAGTTTAGCTTTAAAGTTTTGCCTGATGGTTCTCTGGACAGAACAAAAGTAATTTGTATTTATTGTAAATGTTAAAGGGCAGGGTAAAAAATTTGCAATCAATTTGCAATTATTTGCATGTTAACTCAGGACGCTAATGCGATTAATCGCAATTAAAAATTTTAATCGACTGACAGCTCTAATATATATATATATATATATATATATATATATATATATATATGTGTACACCCACACTCACCCACACACACACCTGAGTTACACACAATTTTTGTGCTTTCACTCCTTTAATACAAAGGTTTACTGTGTGCTATCAGTGACATTTTGGAGAGTAAAGCAGACTCCTCTCAAACAATCAAAACTGCTTTAAATCTTTTATTCTCAGACATGTACAAATTCAATCTTTAGTCTGGTTCATTTAGTAGCTATGCTGCAAAAAAGGTGAGGCTTCCCTGGCCTACAGATTCTTACGGTGTCATGGATTAAAAGGGCATTTTACATTTTAAACTGATCAATAACATAGTATTAAAAAATTTAAAATCCTCCTGCTGAGGGCCTAACCAGTTGTGACTGCTTAGTGGTTTGCATTGTGGAAAACAGTAAGCGAGGTAGATGGTCCAATGCATCCTGAAGATTTTTTCCAAATAAGAACATAAGAATAATTATGGCATGCTAAAAATTTTTAATTTGTTTCAATATTGCATTCTTTAAACAACATGCTACATTTTTTATTTTGGCAAAATTGGTATGATTCGCTGTTATTGTAGGTGGAGTTGAAGACAGCCTTTGTCTTTCTTTCACTCTGTGCAATACAATCTTTATTCAGCAATGAGAGCTTTACAAGTGTTTTTTTGCTATTCCCTCCTCCGTGTACTGAATTGTTTCATGTGAGTACATTTTTGGAGTTTCAGACTTTTTAGTCCCGTCTCTCTGTTGTGCATCTGAGTCCTTGGTTAGTTGGTTCACTTATTCCTGGGTCATTACACAGATTCACTCGTCCTTAAACAACCATTTGAAGTATATTTGATAGACTAGAGAAAAACACACAATTTAACCGTGCTCTCATCTAGTTTTGAAAACTGGTTATGTATACTGTCTGGGAAAATAACAGTTACTGAACCTCTCCTACTCTCTCCTGCTTTCTCACACTATCTCTCTGTCAACGCCATCGTCGGTATCTGTAATTCAAATCCTCCCCCCAGCCTCTCTATCTGTCCTACTTATTTTCTTTTCTTGTGTCCATTATCTCTGGGCTCTTTGCTCACCCATCGCCTCTTTCATCTCCCTCGCACTGTATCTCTGCCCTCATTCCTCCTCTGCCTTTGTCATACACTCTTCTCTATCTCTTTATTACAGACACACAGGGGTAGGATCACAAACACACACCTACACACACACACACAGACACACACACAAAAGCCATCAAGCCTGTAAGTGCAGACTCACCACAGACAAATGATAATCACAAGGACTTTTCATCTACATTGCGCATTGTCTATCTCTTTTACTTTGACTACATATTTCTGTTTTTCCCATCACATGGCCAGAGGAACACAGCTAAAACAAATTGTTATACTAGTGCTGTCATTTTTTTGTTATAAGCTGATACTTTACTGTATATGTATCCAGGCAAAATGTTTCCAAGAAATTGTTTTAGCTCCAACTTCAACAATTACAGCACAGAGCTAGAACAGTGACAGACTGCTATTTCTTGTCAATTTGACCTCCCGTTGCAGCCCGGCAATAACCCCAGAACTGCACTGCTTCGGTACACTACAAAAAAGAGTTCAGAAGGTACCTATTCTCTACAAAATATGGGGGATAACATGATAATTTGTCATCAGTTTGTTGAGCAGTTTCAACGAAGATATGCAAGATAAAAAAAGATAAGAAAAAAAACAAACAACAAAGCGATATTGTGCTTCAGAAACAAACTGTAAAGAAAATGAACAATTTCATCTTGTTGGATGGTTGCCATGTCAGAAAAAATTGCACATATGAGGCAGAGTTTGTAAATTACTTGCTCATTGCAACAAACAGGAAATCCAATTGTTTAACTCTGGCATGAGTTTAACTGAGAACTGTGTCTTGAAAGGTCATGCAACACGGGTCATGATGCCAACAAAACCCTGTATATTGAATTACCTGATCTGAGTTGATACCAGCTTCATCTTACATATACAGCTCTTTCTGTACATGCGAAAATGCTGCCCATATGCCAAAGAATACCAATGATGCCGAGTGGAGGCTTCAGGGTTCACCGAAGTTGGTGATCTCACAGTCAGATACTAGACTTCATACTCATTGGCTCATTAGTTAGATTTTATTTCTGGCTCCATCTCCCTGTTGAATGTTTTTTTTTGGTCACTCATCATGTCCAGATGCAGTTATTACAGTTATTTAAAATGAGGGAATGATCTGACCTTTCCACATCAATTACAGTAGTTTTTAAAAGTTGGAATATCTGGTGTCTGGTTCATTTGTTTAGAAGCAGAAGTAGGAAACAGTATAAATCTCCAGGTTAAGTGACAGCACTTTTAATAGCAACCCTCAGGAATATGACTTTAATGACACACTGATATCGTAATCAGTGTCATGGGTTAAATTTTGGTGATTAATTTGGTTTGTAAAAAAGAAAAAAAAAGATCAGATTTCACAAAAATGGTTGTAGATATCAGTATCTTACTGAAAGAACAAATCCTTATGAATTATTTTGACCACTGCTTTTTGTTGAGTGCCAACACCTGATGAAATTTTCCCTTAACCAAGACTTAGGTCCATTAAAGGGATCCAAAATAGAATGGATTTTCTTGTGGTAGAAAATGGATTTTCTAGTGGTATGTAGTGGTATTGTCCAGTTCTCTGACACTTAAAAAACTAATAACTAATGGCAAACTAACTAAAAAAAAAAACTAAACTGAATAAAAACAAACCAAATGGCTGAATTTGACAATATACGTCCCTGGACGAGAAAGCCTGAGTGTTTTAGTACCTCCATGATCTTTTTTCAGACAACCATTCAAGTCACACTCATGGCTGACAATTTAGAATCTCCAAATAATCTATTCAGTATCAGGATAGAGGGAAGAAAACCATGAAGACACAAGGAAACATGCACACTCGACACAGGTGACCTAAAGCTCAGTTTATTTGGAGTATAATATAAACTAAAGCCTTTTTTTGAAATGTAACTTCACTTCACCCCTGTGTTTGCTATCATCATTTTTTTCTGGTAATCACAGTATAATTGAAATCATATGAAATGCAAAATTTTCCGTGTGTGTGCGTGTGATATTTTTCCTCCAGTCGTAATGGCTTTCAGGGAAATTTGAAAATTGCTTGCAGGCAAAGCATGCTGGGTAATATCATTTCCCTAACTTAACTGATATGTGTGTGGGCTGCAAGGATATGTGGGGCGGTGAGTATTTGATGGTCTCCCAAACAACAAACTCTGTTGGATGTTAATTAGCCAGTTAGGTCTGTAACCATGGATACATGAGAGGAAAGCAGCAGTCTTTTTTATAGAATAATTGTTGTCACACTTTGAAATTACACATTGTATTCCAGGCAATTTCCTCTAACTGGAAAAAAGGGATTTTAACACTTTTTCTGAGTCTAGACAAGAACTCATTACTTGTGTTGTTTATTTATAAATTCTAATGCCTCACACAAATTAGCACTCTATTTATGTATATACAAAGAGTGACAGATTAGAAAAATTGCCTTCAAAAATAAAATAATAAGAATAAAATCATGACAATGAGTTGTGTCTGTGCTGAACTGTTTGAAATTTAACAACTAAATCAAACCTGACCAGATATCTAATTTTTAGTAATTATTATAATGTTAAATGCCCTTTGAAACATTTGTAAAAACTATTTACAAAAATTTTTACACTAATTATATGCAGTGTGTAATTATGTGCAGTGATGCATGTAACCACAAAGTATAGAGTAACCAAAGTAATAACTGTAACTGCTCTTGTTTTTAACAGTATCAGTAGCACCCAGTAGTGTTGGTTTGGTTGTAATAGTTTTCAAAGTATAAATACTCTGTCAGTTTTTTAACAAAAAAAATGTCCAAGTTTAATGATACTCAGCATAATACATTGTTTGAATGGTTGGTGTTAAAACTGTGTTGATTGAAACCTCTTCCAAATAAAATATTTACAAAGCTGCTATTTCCCAAGGTCACATATATTGAAAAATATATATTAATGGCTTTTTTTTGACATATACATGTTTCTAAGTTGTCTATATTTAACCCCACCCCACCCTTTTTTTTTTTGCTATCAGAAAATGTATGTTCTAAAAAGATTTTCTTCTCCATGAGATGTTGTAATGGGGCTTTATTTAACATAGCACTACCTCCAGCTGGGTGACCTTCCCCATCCGCCAGTGTATCGCTGTTCACCATTGTTTTCCCTCATTATCACAGAGAGGAGCAGCCAAACATTTTGTGTGGTGTGAAGTTTTCTTTGGATGTGTGAATGTTTCTGATTTCTTTCACTACATTCTACCTGCAACAATTAAGTGCAAAAGAGGTATGTGTGTGCAATTGTGCAAAACAATATTGCCACTCATAATCTTATAGGCTCCGATGAAGTTAAAGAGAAACAGGGACAAAGAGAGGACTTAAAAGAAATCGAGAGGACAAATTGTCTAATATACCAAAATAAAAAAAAAATGCAGATTATATCACTGGCAAAAATCACACATGCTGAGAAAAGGTGAGAGTACCATACTCAGTGCCAATTTAATGAACCTGTGTTTATGCATGTACTGTCAAAAAACAGACTTAGATTAGAAAATAAACACTTCAGACTGTGGTTAGTTACACCTATAAGACACAGCTGTGAAAGAGCTTTCACCTATCCTGCACAGTCATTTCTTCAGTGTATGGCAATTGTTCATGTCCTAATTTTCTCCCTACAACATGTTGCATAACTAATTGTGGTATTAAGATTAGCTTTTTGTTGTTTCATAACACAGCCTCGCACAGTAACCGCCCCATATGTGCGTTACGACAGCACTGTTTCACTCAGCAAACTTTAAATGATGCCAAAGCACATGTGACTAAATTTCTACATATTGGGGCTTTAAGAACTACAGCCTTTCTAAGAATTATTTAGCAGGGTTGAGATGTATAATGTCCATAACAGGTTCTCTTTGACACTGATTTGCAGTAACCTTAAAAAGTGAGCCTTCTATACTGATGTAAATATGGGTATGCCCTCTTGCTTCTTTTTTTTGAAAAATTAATGATTCTCAGCTAACTTCCATTGTAATCCCACCCTCTCGAGCAATCGTGAAATATGTCATTTTAAAGGACATTCAGGGTGACCAAAATATAATGTATGACTACTAAGCCTCAATTAAAGTCAATTAAATAACAAGTGTGGTAGGGTGTGAGTGGGTAGCTGTTTTTTCTTGTTGTTTACTGTAGAGCATTATTGTGCAACACAAAGCTCAGCTGTCTTTGTTGATAGACGAAAGCTCCTTCTGCTCAGTGATCCTAGCCGGTATGTGTGTGCTTTGATGCTAGATGTAAATTTACATGGTAGGGATTCGCTGAAGGTACACATGTAAAGACGATATAGTCAAATTGAGAGGAAAAAAACAGCAGTTCCCTTGTTTTAAAAGTCTTGTATCCGACAAGAACTATTACTCTTGTTCATACTGGAGAGTTATATTGACCCATCGTACAGTGTGTAAAGTCATTCTGAGACCAATATGACCACATTGATTCACCGGTACACTTGGTGTTACCATCTTGCTAGTCTTCTAGTTGCAGTTTTAGTGTATCACACAAATACAGCAAACAGCCCTTGGTTTTTCCCATTGTAGTCATATTGTCTCACAATGTATTACAAACAACTTTAAGTTACTTTTTTGCACTGATTAAGTACACTCAAAAGTCAAATAATTTCAGTAATCAATACGTTTCTCTGCATAAAGATAATTTTTTATCCTATTTTGCACTGTCTTATGCTGTTCTCTAACTACCAAGCTGAGATCATGTAAACTCTATTTTCTACATACAGACAAACACATGGCTGTAGTTACCTGTAAATGAGAATGTTGTCTGCCAGACCAGCCAACCACAGAGACATTCTATAGCTTTGTAAATGTTGTAAAGGCCTCACATCAGAAATACAGGTATGAAGCCTGATGTATTAGGACTACTTCTGAAAAAGTTTAACAGTGAACTGTAGCAGCTTAATAATTGAACTTCTTATCTTTCTAAAGCCATGTTGCTTGGCTTTCATAAAAAATACGGCCTGTATGTGCGACAGTGTCCTGTAAAGATATTGGTGTTGCCACATCTATTGTTCCCTACAAAGCTTCTCAGCCCTTTCCAACATCCACACCAATAAAGAGACCTCCTCTGGACCGTGAAAAGGAGGATCCATTAGGGACAGCTCTGTTGGCTTCACAAGGGCTGGATGAGCCTTTGACCCTGCAGGCAAATTTGACTGAGTACTGGTTTGGATTTTTTACTATTTTTAATCATCTGGTTTGTTTTATTTTTAATATGACTTTTTGGACCTGCAGACCATCTATTGGCATACTGAGAGATTTTTTGTTGAGTGAATTAAGTGGGGATATTTTTACCCCAAACTGTCAATCCTGTAAATTAATTTTAAAGAATCCTGCATGTATATTTTCTTAATGAGCTTTCTGTTTAGACTGATTTTCAATATGATAAATGCCGAAGAGTGAGGGTAAGATATGTTTTCTTTAATTTAATCTAGTAATGAAATTAGAGGTCATTATGACAAAGCTCATTTTGCCTCCTGCAATAGTCTGAGTAGTCTGTGTAACCCATGAAAAATAATTGCACTCTCTGGTTTAAATGCTTTTATCAACTAGCCAAAGCCCCACTTCAGTGGAGGAGCACAGAGGGTAACTAAATACATTGCAGCACACTTTAGGAGAAAAAACAACTGAACAGAATGAGAGAATACAACCATGAGAGGAGCACTAGGCTGAGGACAAAAAGCAAATGAGTGCGCAGCAGGGCAATACAACATTAGACCACAACAAAGGCAGTAGAACAACAAGGGCTAAATACTGCTCACACTATTGCTTAGTGCTTGGTCAAACCATTAAAAAAAACATTTTTCAGTAGCACACATGCATCAAATGACCTTGGGTTATGTACTAAAACATGTTTCAATCACTTAGTGGTCATTTAAACATTTTTCACATATCACTGTCCTGGGTGAGTGTTTCCACCTGCTTCAAGACAGTGACAGTCATACCTGTACTTGAAAACTCCCAGTGTCTAGTCTAGACAATGATTAAAATATCTCTTAACCCCATTCTGAAGAAATGCTTTTAAAAACTTGCTCATACATAAGTGCATCAAGAACAATTCCAGCCCCTTAAATGAGGAGGACTCCATTATGAAGTATGGCATTAACACCACCATCATCAGTGGGATTTTTCTTCAACTATGAGAGTTTGTATCAGGAGGACATTGACAATCATGCAGGGCAGAGTGGCGCACAGAAGACAACCTACTGCTTGACTTTGGCAAAACCAAGGAGCTGATTGTTGTATTAAAAAAATGGGCAAAGAAACACATCCTTGTCTACTTAAATGAAGCTGAAAGAAAGAAGACTAACAGTTTTCAGTTCCTGTGAATTTATGTCACAGACAACCTGACATGGACCTGACAGATTATAGAGTTTGGCATTGTTACTTAACAGCAGGCTCTGATCCCAAAACTGTGCAGTCCAATGAGTGCCACCGTAGACTAACATCAAATCAACACCACTGACTGGACCCATGTTGTTGTCATGCTGTTTCCATTTTGCTGTTAAGCACTGTCAAGTTGTATTTTCAGTCAAAATATTACATAACACTGAAACCAAGGAGGAAACTATTACAGTTTTTTAATGATTGCATGAACACTATGAACAAAAGAATTACATAATTATCAACACCTTACATTCAAGGAGCAAAACACTGGACCAGATTTTCACCACTATAAACACAAAGTCAGCCTCACACTTTTTGCAGAACAATACACACAGTGATTTGCAAAACACTAAACACACTTGTATACATTAGACACAGAAGTATATCATGATTTCACTTCCTTGCAATTCCAAAGCACTGACAGACAAATCACCACACCCATGAGGCAGTTGATTAAAAACACACATCAGATGTGCAAACACTATTGCTTTATTGTAGACTAGACACACCAATCAGGTTTGAGCACTACAAAAATGCAGCAGGTGAGTTCACCTGCTTTCAACCAAGATGGAAGAAGTCAGAGGAAGAAGAGTGAGGGTGAGAGGGGAAATCCGTGGAGGATGAGCAGGAGGTAGAGGTAGAGGCCGAGGAGGAGGAAGACCTGAAGCAGGAGGAGAATGTTCTCAAAGAAGAAGAGGACCAAGTTTGTCAAATGAAATTCGTGCAACACTAGTTGATCATGTCATGAACCATGTATTGATGCTGAGGGAGGCTGGACTAAGACTTCAGCCAAGTCTTTGCAGATTTGCAGTGGCATTAGCAGTGGCGGCTGGTGCTAAAAATTTTAAGGGGGGCGCAGCTCTGGAGGAAACAAACCGAAAAACTTAAGACAAATCA
>JAPZDV010000009.1:21889654-21906760 GCA_029814665.1 Acanthurus lineatus | reverse complement strand
TATCTATCTATCTATCTATCTATCTATCTATCTATCTATCTATCTATCTATCTATCTATCTATCTATCTATCTGTGTGTGTGTGTGTATATCTATATATATATATATAGATATATATATATAGGTATACCGTTAGTTATTTATTATAAACAAATCATGGGATGCAGCCAAGGAGGCGTTATTTACTGGCTTTTCAATGCTCATTTCAAACACAGTAAGAAGTAGTAATTCTATATGCTATGCTATGTTGCAGGGGCGCCTCCATAGCTGTTATGAATGGCTTGCGCAATGAAGGGACCTTCCACACACGACGCGGTAAAGTGCCATTCATAGAAAATTTGTGGGCCGCACTAACATTCAACTTTCATATCAAGGTGGGGGCCACGGCCCGCGGGCCGCGAGTTTGAGACCCCTGGTGTAAACCCATGACAGGGCTTTTTATGCTAACCCATTTTCTGTAATGATCCATGACTAAACCCCACCACCATCTTGGATCTTCCAGCTCCTGAAATGCACCTTTAGGAGAGGAGGAGCAAGTAGAGGGGAGCCTCTTGGAAAGAATAGAGGAAGGACACACAAGTGGATCCATAAGTCTTTGCTAATTCCAGTAACTAACACAGCCATAAAAGTTCCAGTGGTACAGTAAGGGTGTATTCATACCAGGAAAGTCAGATCACTTGCTTTGGCCGAATACAATGTTGATTATTTTTGTGTGGTACAGTTTGCTTTGACACTACCTGTTTTGCAAGTGAACCACAATTTGTAAATAAAACCACATGTGTGCGAAGGTCATTCATTCATTGGACGGACATTCTGTTGCAGGGAAAAGCAGGAATTGCTGAATGAAAGTAGTCCTGCAGTTGTTTTTATTATACTGACACTGATTTGGTGCTATCAGCGACGGACATTTGCAGAAACTTTTAAACGTCGGAAGTCATTTGATATAATTATCAGATGTTATCTATGTTTAATGTTTAATTGTATGTTTAAATAAGTTTAATTTTATGGCGACACTGACTACAAGAGCCTGTTAACTCCAAAAAAGGCACAGTCAAGGTCAGTCCACATTCACACCTTAAATGAACCATACCAGAGTTTTTTTGGAAGCATACCAAGACCATTTCTTCAAAGAGGTCTCAGCGTGCTTTTGGTCCACTTTTGGTGTGCACCTGAGTGTGATTGCTGCATTCACACCTGCCAAAACAAATTGCACCAAGGCGTACAACAAACTCAAGTGTGACTCAACCAAACTTAACAAGGCAGGTGTGAAAGCCCCTAAGAGTCATTCAGAAGTGATGGAGATTAGAAAGACACTGACAAAATGCACATGTATTAAATGCTACATTAAACATTGTTTCAACATTTTATCTGCTCTTGTTATGTATTTCTCTCCCCCTTTTTATCTGTCTGTTTCCTCTTTATGGACTCATCTGTCTCTTTGTGACCTGTCTTTCTTATCTGTGCCTGTACTTTTCTCTTTCTGTCTCTATGACCAGTTTCTCTCTCAGGTGAACCTGAGCTTTGTATACGTTTATGCTCTGTAGGCCATCTTCACTTCTTTTCCCTGTCCAACTTTTACACAAAGAGCTTGTGGCCCAATAATTTCAATGATACAGCTATGCATAAGTACTCAGTAAGAGATTTTTGTGTGCTGGAGGTAAATATGGGATTTTAGGTGAATCTTAATCAGCATCTTTGTCTTGATGTTGTGTAAACTTTTGTAATTAACTTATATATTTACTTTTATAGTAATTGATTTTAGAATGTGTGGGAAGCAAAAACAGCATTATTCTGTAATTCGCCAATTTATAAACAAACCAGTCTTTTGAACCAATATTCCATACAGCAGTTGAACCTGCATATTTATTAGATTTGCCGTGTAATTCTGTATACATTCAAAGGATTAAACCAAGTTTTGAATTTTAATTTCATTCAATGCAACAAGCACTGAAATGAAAGGGCTGATTCTAGGAGATATCATGGTCATGCTCTGCTGCACAAAGATGTTATATCAAAATTGCATGTAAGGCAAATTAAAATAATCCTAGGATCAAAACTACAAACAATACAGGAAGAGTGATGGAGTTCATTGATTTATTGTTAAAGTAAGAGTAAATATATGGGCTTGCAGGCAGGCACCTCTCTCTTCCTTTCCCTTTTAAGTCTGTCTGAACTCTACCAGGAAAACATGAGGTGAGTTATACAAGAGGCAATATAATGCACCATTACCTTGTGTGTAATAAATCTAACACTTAAGATTATAGGATAATCTAATTGCAGAGTGTTGTGACACTACACAAAGCACCATATTGTCTTTATTTATGATAATAAACATAATAAATAATAAAGATAATAAACATAAAGACACTCTTGCATATTTACATGGTGTATTTCTAAGCAAATAACAATAATGCATATGAATAAACAACCTAAATAATCAAAATAAACAACACTGATCTATATTTTCAAGATTAAAAGAATCTGCTTATTTATGAGGATCCATTTATCTATCATGAAATTGTTCTTAAAAGGCGGATCTTTGGATATTCCTACCAGTTGAAGCATGTCACAGAAAAATACATTTCTCAGCATGGCTCTTCTTTACTTGCATCTCTTCCATTTTTCCATGTCTCATATCATGCTGGAAGAGGCTAAGAAGAAATGCAAGTAAGGGAAGCAACATGCAAAATGAAAAGCATTGGGACTAGCGCGAAAGGACGTATTGCTGGGGAAGGAGGGAGTAAGATGACTAGGACCCGAAAAAAAGTTCAAAGGGCATCTTGTGGAAAACAAGAGAATGGTAATGAAGAGGCTGTGGAAGTGGAAATGTGGCTAGAGGAAGAAAGAAAGAGAGGGGAACTGAGGAGCTTAGACATATTGTTTAAATAGGCTCCTGACTGCAGTTTTAAGACACACTATTAAAAAAAAATCAGTAATCTTTCAAATACAAAAATCATAAATTATCATCCTGTCTGAGTTTCCAAATTATTAATCAAAAAATCATTTTCAGTTAGTGCACTGAGGTCTGTAAAATACATTTTAAAATCATACAAAAAATGATTCTACATATAAAAAATTCTCAGCATTTTGAAGGAGAATATAAGTGAGAAAGTGAGACAGTTAGTAAGTGAGTGGCTACTATCTCCCTTTGCCTTATTGATTTGATCAGCTACTTTATGTCAGAGAAAACCACCGGCAGGCTCTTAGTTGCAACTCTGATCTGTTGCATCTTCTTGTGAAGACTGTAAAGACTATCACTTGGCCTTGGTCCATAGCTGTAGAACCAATATTTTTCACCAAAAATAATCCTCAACATGAAATCCGAGTCACCCTGAGCCTGTTCACAGACATCTCTGCAGACTTTGACATGCTGCAGCTCAGGAGTCATGAAATTACAGCAAGTGCATTTTGCACATGTACCAGTGGTCATGAAAACCTGTGTAGCTCGGGTGTTGATGATGATCAAACTGTGCAACTTGAAAAAGTTTCAAATAAAAGTTATTGTTTGAACCTCTTAATTGCACATTACTTTACATTGTGCTGTTCATATGTAAACAAGAATGATCTCAGAACATTTGATTGTACCAAATAACTAGTTTGTTATTTTACACAGGCTGTAAGTGAAAATTAGAGTGGAAGTTACTGGTAGTAATAACAAGTAGTTGTTCATATTGGTAAACTCACTGCCAAAAAAAAAAAGATGGTTCTGACCAAGCTGCTATGTGATGAGTTTTAAGTTAAAATGGGTTGTTTGTTTTAATAGCCACCATAAGCTACTGGACATACAGCAACACTAGTGTCATACTGTAGTCTCACTTTAACACATCCAGGGAAACATGCTGTATTAAAAAAATTCAACAGATGACTAATCCTGCTATGTGCCTTGGAAGGAGAGGTTACATCCTGCCACAAATGCACGGCATTAATGACATGCATTAGGTCTTGTCATTCTTAAATTGCATGACATTGTGTAAAATCCATCCATTAGTGCGATGTGCATTTATTGAGAAGCATTTTTATGTATGAAAGAGAGGAATGGGAGAAAAGGGTTTCCCCTCTAACCACCCAATCTCAAGACATCCACCTCCACTGAAGCAGAAATGCCATAAAAATAAATCTATTTCCTCTGGGGATAAAAATACTACCAGTTCTGATATTCTTGCTTTCGGGGTAATGGCTTCCTTATCAGGGGCTCTCTGTAGTCTGGAATTAAAGGAAAGTTAAATATATGCATGAAAAATATACAACCTCTGGATATGAACACACACTCACACAGACACACTCTAAATGCTTGAACAAGCACATGCAAACAATAACACACTGACAAACTCACACGGACGTGCATTTAAAAAAAATGCAGCCTCAAAACAAGCCCAGACCCACATTACACACAGACCAAGACCAATCAAGCTAAAAATATTTACCTTAACACGATGCAGGAAGGCTGGTGAGAAGTTGATCTAAGTGATGGTTAGATTTTTATTGATACTTGGTTCTGTGTGAATGGGTGGGTTTTTTGTGCACTGTGGTCTCATGAATGATCACACGATTTCACTGGCCTACTGTTTTGGTTTGATATTTGAGTTAATCAGGCCTCTCTCTTTCAAATATTTAATATCTCTTGTTACAAACCTAGTTAAGTCTTTAATGAGGGTGCATTAAAACAACTCTTATGTTGGAGTTGCTATAAATTTGAAGCAGAATAGTCAGAAACCAAAAAAAAAACAGAACCCCCCCAAAAAAACAAGGGGACAGATACATTCTAAACAGAGTTTTCAAAGAGTATTTGTGTTGATAAGAGGTGTAGTCAGACCGATCTCCAGTGCTGACGCAGTGCTGCCGGCTGACAGTCCAAGCCTTGCTCATACTTTATGGTAGAACGAGACGTTTCAACATTGAGGAGGAATTTTGAGTAGAGCTGAATCAGGGTCTACTTTCAGAGTGGACCCTGATTTTTTTCTCAGTGATACTGTGTGATGATCCTAATGTTGTTGGATATGTAAATAAAACCAAAATGCATTAATGACAGGCGGGGTCAGGTAAAATCAGACTATAGAAGGACAAGTCACATGACAAAACACAGCTCAGTGTGTTGGAATACTGTTGGCCTATTTGTCATGTATTTTATTTCTATTAAACTCCAAGTATATTTTTTATCCTGTTTATCATTTAGTTACAAATTACATTTAAAAACTTTTATTTTGTGTGTTCAGCAGAACCTTCTGCCTCCCATACTTCTCTGCCCACACACCGTTTCATTGTATGTGTCATTCTCCCAAAAAGCTGTTTCATATTAAGGATCCCCACAGATAACATACACTGTAATCTGTTACTTTTGAGTGAAGACATTACATAATGTGAAATTATTAGGATATTTTGAAAAGATCACATCACTTGTGTGGATCTGAAGCCAAAAGAAACAGAAACACTTTTGGTCCAAAGAAAAAATATATGTCTCATTAAAAGAAATTTAAAAAAATGTATTTTGGTCATAAGTTATCATACACAGTGCAGCCTCAATGCCCTTTGACAATTCTTATACCTATAAAAAGATAATTTATGTCATTCACCTTTTGCTCTTAAATTAGCAGTGATGACGTTTTGAGCAGCATTAAAAATAACAATTCATGTCAGAACTTATTAACCGTTGTTCTGATGATTATGTAACCTCAGGCTGAGTAAACTGAGGCAGTCTGTCCTTTTAAAGATCATTTGTTTAAATTAAACAGAAGAATGATTTTCTGCACACTCACTGATGTAAAAAAAAGCTTTAGAATTTCAGCTTAGACTGAGATCTTTGTCATTTAAAACACTTGCACTGACAAGATTTAAACATCACAGCTTGAGACATCACAGAGAGTCACCTCCATACTAAATATTTCACAGGAGACACAGAATGTTATGATTTCCTGACTTTTCCAGTATTTCCGTCATCGGGTCAAATGATACATAGTGACTATGGTTACATTAACAAACATCAGCATGTTTACATTGTTACTGTGCCAATGTTAGCGTACAGCTCACAATACTGTTGTATACATTTGCATGTCCACTGGAAGGTAGGCAAACTAAGCATGGTTGCTCAGTCATTAGGGCAACACATAATATAGCCTTTTATAGCCTGTTCTTTACACTCGTTCCAAACTCTTAACCCTGCAAGGTTCTGACTGTCAAATAAAAGACTCCAAATCACAACACCACAGTCACAGATGGTGTTCTCCATTTTGACTGATTTTTTTTTGTAATTTGGTGAATAAAAACAACTCACTTCTGCATTAAACAGGACATAACTGTGAAGTCAAAGACTGTACGGATGCCCTTTTCCACATACTCTTCTTACATTTCTAATTAAATTATTGTTATTATTGTAGAAAAATTAAATTTTTTAAAATTTCTATGTATGACATGAGTATTCGTCCTCTGATGAAAATTAATATCCTCAGGTAACTGTATTGAATTCCCTCCTGTAGAGGGAATCTTAGACCACACAATGGTGCCTTCTGTTCTGCTGTTACTTTAAAGCAGCCAAGAGTTTCAGAATCAGGGCGCCCCATGCTCCAGTAAAGTGTTGATTGACGTTGCTTTATTGCTTAAATTGATGAAAGACACATGAGTCACTCCGGCCCTGCTAAAGATGGTACATCAGACGTCTGACTCACTTTGACTGATATTGTCAGACACTCCAGTCTATTGTTTGGCATTATTGAAGTCGTTTTTACTTGTCTCTCTCTTTTCTGTTCTCCACTTCCTTTTCTGTTCATTTTTCTCCTTATCTGTTGTCAGTCAGTCTTTCTTTTCCAATCTGTGACACTGAAAGCATTTGACAGGGGCTGGCATGACATCATTCCCTCCTATTTCCTAGTGTTTGTCTCTCTTTCTGTCTTTTCACAGTCATGCTCTTTCAATCTATTCTGTCTTTATGCTTCCTTTTTTGTCCCTCTTATTCTTCTGTTTCTTTGTTATATCTGACAGTGATAATAGTTCATTTGAAAGTTGTATTATTTTAATAGACTCGTTTATTATCAGTAACTCAGTCAAGACCCATGACATATTGATTTTATTTCCTTCCAAGTATATTTACACTTGTATTAGTGCATTATAATGCTTAAGCAGAGTCTGAATCTGGTGACCTGTAAAAAATAACGGTCTGCCTGCAGAGCCATCCCAAACATCTAAGCTAGACCGTTACATTTCCTTTGCAAATGTACAAACCAGGATGCATTGAAAATGTGTAAAACTAGAAAAAGACAGGAATATTAGTGATAGTTTGGAAATATTAAACCATCTCACTTCATGCATGAGATGCAAACCATCTGTCCTTCATCTGAACTTTATAAATTGGCTGTTACTTGTTTATGGCTGCTTTCACAGAATTTAAGTAAAATGTTTAAAACTGTGTGTTTATTATTTTTGTCAGTTGGGTTCATCTGAAATTCAAAGAACTTCTGGTGTGAAACAAATACACTTATATTTGACAACAAATGAGCCTCAGAACTTGAACTTTGTCAGAATCTGTGAGACACAGGCCTGAGGATAAACCCCCATTTCAAAGACAGGGCTGACCCATCAGAACTTAATTATGGTACACTGACACTGACAGCATTATGCATGATGCTTCACTCATTAATGTGCAGCCACAATGGATTATTTTCCCTGCAATTCACACACTGATTGAATTCATGCAACAACCAAATAACACACAGAGGGTTATTGGTCAGGTCTTGGTTACCAGGTCCTTTGCCATCATGCCAAGCTTGGAGTAACCAGATTATTTTTGACTTTCAGCACAGTCAATGTGTCAGATTAGGTTATCACAGGGTCATGAATTCTTGCCTTGACTTGAAAAATCTCCAGGCTCTGTTTACTGATATGGGTAAGATAAACTTTCCATCCAGGTCCTATCTGACTGCTTCTTCTCCTTTTTTGTTTTGTGATTTTTGTTTTTGTTCCTCTTCCTCACCCTACATCTCACACTCCCTCTTATTTATCTGTTAAGCTCCTTCCTGCTCTCTCTACTTCCCCTCTAGTATAACCTGTCATAGGCTAAAGCAAACAGCTGCTCACGGCTCTACAGCCACTATAAAACCCCCAACAAGCAAATAAATTATTTTTCCTGCAGTTCCACGGTTCTCTTTTTGTAATCTCTTCCTATCAACTTTCAATTTATGCATTATAATGTTTTTTGTGCTATTTTGTGCTTTCTTTTCCTTTTCCTTATATATTTAGTTTTTATGAAATGTGTATATTTGAAATTCTTCCTTTGATGCCCTTGAAAAGCTGGCCTGTGTCTTTCCCTTCGCTCTTTCATCTCCTGCCTTCTCATTTTTCAGAAACCATTTCCTCTCTCTAGCATTCTTTCAGAGTGATGTGTGGCAGTTATCAATCTGTCTCTCAGACTGTGCCCCATATAATGTGAGAAGCAGTTATCAATCTGTCCGAGTGAGTCTTTGAATAATATGAGAATGAATTCTCTCAGTTAAATAGTTGTTATTACCTTTCTCGCTTCAGCAGGCTCAGACCAAAGTCATCACCAGAAATACTTTCAGAAACAAAGCCGAGTCGGGGATAAATTAAAACTCAGCACTGAGTGTCTTGGACTCAGAGAGACCATTTGAAAAGACCTCCTTATCTCATCTTTCTCAGTGTTTAAATCCCAGCAGCAGCCCCCCTGCCCCCTCCACCCCTATCTCAATGAGGTGCTTTAGAAACCTTTAATAATTGAGCATAATTTTAAAAAGTGACAAGTATCCATCCATAGCAGGAAAATGTAATGGCAGATCATCATTCAGCAAATCTAAATTTTGCAAAAGCTTCTGACAAAGTGTTATCATTGTCTCAGAGTGACTGACTTAAATCACTTGCAGTCTCTAAAAATGAACCTTGATGTGTTTCAATTTTGTTATCAATCAGTTTGCAAATGTATTTGTCATTTCCCTCCTAGGATGGAGATCTAATCTTGAAGGGCTCCAAGCGATGTTGATTGATTTGACAATGAAGACTGCAGAGTTTGATGTTTGAATGAGAATGTTTATCTGTTTCACTGGGCCAGATCAAAGTCATGCTGACATAAGAGCCAGCAGAGCAACCTATGAACTTTTTCTCCATTACATTTCCATATTCAAGCTTTTTTGCAGGACTGCAAAAATAGAGAGCCTCTGTTATATCTGTGACTGTCTGTGAATGTTCTATGTTTCGCCTCACTTGTTTAACTGCTGTGTCAGTCATCATCGTATCTTCAGCTTCATGGCTGGTCAGAACTTATTTACAATGTCCTGTGGCTGCCATTGGCTGGGGGACTGCACCCACTCTACTAAAAGGCTGCCATCCAAAAACATCCTGTACAGAGCAAAACAACAGTAAAACAGCAAAACAACAAGAAAATCAGAAATAAAGGCCATGTCTCTGCAGAAAAACACACCACCACAAACTTCTGGTTGGTCGTCAAAGATGATTGAGAAAGATTACTTTTTTATGAGTCTATACACTGTTCTTTAAGAAAATCATGCATATTATACCATTAAAGTCTGACTGATACCAAAAATAGCAAAGAGCTACCATTATGTAAGACACCAGACTAAATCTCTCCAGTTGTTGTTTGATAATAAACAAAAACTGCAAAGAGTAGTTGTTTTCTAGCCCAGAGTGAAAGAAGTGGGGGGTTTTTTTCTTTTCTTTTGTTTTTTGTTGGTACTTGGAATTTTTGCCTGTTAAATTAACTGAAAAATTATAATAACAGGGTAATGCAAATTACACCAGGCAAGAAGACACTTTGAGTCTGAAGATGAAAGGACAGGGGCTCAAGCTTCCTTTGGGGCTAATCTGTGCTCATGCCTGACCTTTAGCGAGTAATGTCAGGATGGTGTGATGGCTCCTGCCTGATGAATGAAACTGCAAGGTGTGACATCACATTACCTGGACAGAGATGTGTTCATGAACATGTGAAGCTAATACTTCAGCCTGCATGTACTACAATTTAGTGTTAGCTGTTTGCTTTCTGGTGAAATTACAACAACATATTTAGTACAGAAAATGCTATCTAGGCAGCTTCTGTAATGTTTTGTTTATTTTCTTGTTTTATAATGCACAGTTTCACTGTCACAGCTTTTTTGACAGCCACAACTTTTTGTGTTTTCCCTAAAGCAAAGCCCTCAGAGTTTCCAAACTTTTTAAAATGTGAATAAAGTGCCCCAAAAGTCTGTGACAGAGTCCTCAAACACATCACTTCACAGTAGGACATCCCTGAGTTCTCACAGAAGAAGCAGGAGATTGCACCAAAGTCGGTGAGTATGTGAGGGGGACGGGGAAGGGGAATGTTGTAATGGTAAGAATAACACTACTGATGAATAGTAATGTTGTCAACCCTGCTAGCACAACCTAGTGAACCTGACAGAGAGCTTTCTTATGGTGCCCTGACCCTGTTTTGTTTCTACCTGGGCAGCCTTTTCATTCCCTTAGTCCCCATTGCCACCCCTATATCTCTCCTTTGCTTGTAACTGATAATATCTCGATCACATTCATTTTATTTTTCTGTTTTTTTTCCATGTTTCCATGTATCCATGAATCCGTCTCAATTAATTATTTCTCAGAGCTTGAATTGAGGGGCTTGTTTTTTTTTTTTTTTTTTTTGTTTTTTTTTTTTTGCTTTTAGAGGGTCAAAAATAAGAACAGATATATAAAAACATTTTAAATTTTTACAGGTATACAGCAGCCTGAGGATTCCAGACTCATCTGTCTGAGACTATAAGGCTTGATCGTCATTAATATTTGCTTTCATTCTATTCTATTTCAAAGTTATTCCCCACAGTGTCAGTCCAGAAGGCAGAGTTAGTGCTAGAAAGACAAGGCTTTGGGAGAGAGAGTCAGGCCAAAACTTCATTTATACTGTCACCTAGTGGTACAGCTCTGTAGTGAAACATACATAACCACTCATCCATGCACTCAGTGTCTGTTCATCAGTTCTCTGCTCTCACTAAACATCAAACACATTTGCCTTTCTGAATTCCAAATCTTTTTTCAAAAGTTAATCATAATTTAGGAATTGATTGGAAAAAAAAAATTTGTAAACTCCTGCAATCATGAACAGCTGGACCAAAGAAATTGGCCAAATAAATGTATTTAAAAAAAAATAAAAAATGTTATAAAATAATAATAAAAAGCACCTGAAATTAATATATTACTATAGAAGTTCAAGAAGAGAGGGGCTAAGTTATACTATGGTGGTGACTGCCATGGCGCAGGTTGTCCAAGACCTCTTGTCCTCTTGTTTTGGCTTGAGGAGCAAGGAGCCAGGAGGGAGCTTTAAGGAGCTATGAACAAGGACAGACAAGGGCAACCTTTTAGGAAGTTTTTTTAACCACTGACTTATTCCCTTATTGCATACCAGTTATCAATTGGATGCTGCAGGTGATTAGACTGATCTACTACATGACTACAGCATGACTGAAGTTAACCAAAGTGACGTACATTAATGCTGGGACAGTGGGTACATTAAAATAATATTTTCCCTTTATTTGTAGTTGACATGGCATCAGAATTTCACAAAAACTGAAAAAGTTGATTTGTTCTTTTCAATAATCAGAGTTAAATTGACTCCAAAATGAACAGTACAGAGAAAGCTTAGTCGAGTGCTGCTCACAGCAAGACACATAGGCTATTATAGCCCATAATCAGTACATGAATAAATACAGATGCAAATAATGAAAAAAATCATTGTGCTAGTATAAAAGTGGCTCCTGTGCCTCTGAGCAGGACACAAACAGTAAAAATAGCTACAGAATGCAGCTTGTTATTCATGTGCAGGTCAAGCAGGTAGCAGACTACAGAGAGAAAACACTGCTGCTCTGGCAATGATAACGTTGTGTTCTCATTATTATTAGCATAATGCACATAGTGTGTACACACAAACTCCAACAAATTTACAGCTGATCTAGCTGTGTTAGGCAGTTGCCATTATTAGAAACGTTGCTTACTGTGATGCTTCAGAGGAAGGATTGGGTTTTTTTGTAAAAACATGGTTCCTTGCATCCTCTCTCTCCTCACTTGGTTCACTTGTGTCTCTCCATGTGTCATCTTTGGGAGGGATTAACATGCAAGGAAAAGACACAAGTGAGAGAAATGTGGACACAGTTTATGGGCAACTGGATGTATCCATTGTATTACTCAGTTTGCAGTGGAGTGAAACCTTTAAACAAATGTCATGTCAGGGTCTGAATGCAAAATCTGCCAGCGTTTGAGGGTTGAAAGAACTCAGTCAGGTACAGAGGAGCCAAGGTGTGAAGGGCTTTATAGGTGATGAGTTGGCTTTTAATATGAAGATTGGATTTGTAATGTCATTTTTTTATAGGCTGAGTTACTTTATCCGAGTTGGAATATTCTGCTAAAGAAAACTTCTTTTATTTCTATAGATTTAATTTCTAACTCTGCTTCTGCTTTACAGCTCCTGGAAAAAGGCAGAAATTGACTCACTAATTCTTAGGATGACTGCTTTCCATTCAATGAAGTGTATTTCTACTGAGCCGGGTCGTTGAACATAATGTATTATCATTTCCTCTATAAAAGGTGAGATTCAAGAAATTTTATGTATCATTTCGTTAAGACATTAAGCCCTTTCAATGTACCATTCTGTACCATAAATGTATAATCAATATATCTCCACCTCAGGAAAATCAGAAAAGGTAAGAGGAGGTGTTATGAATGAATTTATCTTCTAAATTATCTTCTTAAGAAAAAAGCATTACTAGACAGGCATCAGATGGCCATGTCACAATTAAAGCAATGCCAGAAGACCCACATACTAACAACAGGCAGGTTAAAAATGCAGCTAGACCAGGACAGTTACATCTGTGAGAGGGAAAACACCTGAACTTAATACAGTATGAACTGATAAGCAAATCAAACTAATTCTGTGATTCAGAACAACAGGTGAAAAAAAGGCAAAGATGAAAGAGCAGAAAACCAAGACCATGAGGACAAACTGTCAACAAATGCCAACTCATATTAAAGCTTTAAAGAAAGAAAGTGTTGGCATATTGAAAGAAGTTATTAGATTAAAAAAGTTGGTTATGTTGTTAAAAATGAATAGGTAATCAAATGTCTTTATCATATTGATCATGACTCATCATCACAGTTAAATATCCCTGTAATCACAGGACAGAGGGTAATATCAGGTCTATTTTTCAAGTAATGAGTCATTTTTGGAAGAATTTCAATGGGGAGCTTTTTTTCCTTCAGATGCTCACAAATTATTTTTTCAAAAGATTATGGATGATTTAGCTGGACAGAGGTTATAAGATACTTGCATACTCACCATTTTTGTGTTTCTTTTCAGTATACTGCCATCAGTGAAGTAACCGAGTAAGGAAGACAAAACATGTTTGAGGTGCAAAATCTAATGACTTCCAGTTTAAAGGGATTCACCATCAATTTAGAGAAGCCAGAGAAACCTTTACTGAAAACATCTGTTTCTGCTTAGTTTAAACTCTGTGCTAATATACTTGGTCATTGTCTGTTTATGTTGCATTTGAGCGATGCTCCTCTGCTCTTTACAACCTTTCTTGTCTTCTTTGATCAGGGGATTGTCCAGAAACTGTGGGATTCTTTGTTAGTTTTCAGCTTTACTTCTTCCAGTTTATCCTCACTGGCAATAGAGAGTCCTGTAGTTCTTGTTGCTTTGTAGTGTGTAGCAGGGTGTGATTAACATGAATGTATCTGTGTCCTAGTCTAGTCCCACTCTCTGCCTTTGGCAAAGTATTTGTGTCTCTTTTGTATTTTGTTAGTTTGTGGGTTTTTAATTCTTGTAGGTCTTGCAATTTTAGGAGGACAATATCATCAGAGTTAGTGTATTGTTCTACTTAAGTTAACCAATTTATGTAACTCCTTTTTCTTCTTCAGTAACCTTGATGACATGCACACGGCTATAAACTGTGTGTGCCAAATAACATTATTTTACACCAACATACCTATTAAGTAGGCCATGAAGCCTATTAATAGGCCTGCTCACCATCAGCCCTTTCCTGCTCATCACACACCTACAGCTGCAGTGTGTCATCATCAATGCCCAGCTCATTTCTAGTGGCATTCAGGATTTTCAGCTTACAGTCCAAAAATGGTATTAATAGGTTTTGATCCCGTTTTTATCTCTTCATTCATTTTGTTATGAAAGTCATTGTTTAAAGAGCTCCACATTCCTGCGATTCCACTGTAAAGCCAGAAGGAACAGCATGTCTATTAGTCCTAAATTCAAGGAAAGTGTGTATAAATATATAAATATTAATTGTGTTAATTGTATTAATTGTATATAAATATGTATATTACGTTATTAATAAGCAGGAGAATGCATGGCATTAAATCATAAAAATACACACACACAAATATCCACCTACTTTAGACATGAGAACACATGGTTGTGATGGGTACCCTGAACAGGAAACTGTTATCTTACTGAACCAACTCTCTGCTCCATGAGCCTGTGCCTTCCTGAAATGCACTTCCTCATTTAATCTAACAAAAAGTCAATACAATACCCTTACTGCTATATTAACTCCCTATGATCTGAAAAAGACTTAAACCAATACTAAATTAGTCTTTAATGCTGCTTTATACCTCATGCATAACCAAAAAGAAAATACACATGCACAAGAGGTTCCTCATCTCAGGGAACTGCTGAGCCACCTTGGCTAAATATGGAAAATATTTGCATGCAACATCTCAGTAAAGGAATGTAATTTTCCGGGAGCACTTGCTGCTAACTTCCTCTGGACAAAAAGAGGGTAAGCAAAAATCTCCCTGTGATTCATATTTAGTGCACCAAGGAGGACAAGCAGCTTTTTTCCAAGCCCTTCCTCATCCACTGGTGTTGTACTTCCTGGATGACTTGGATGCTGTCCAAGCTGATGATCCACACAGCACTTCCTCTGAGACCTGTACATTTAAAGATTATAACATGAATACAACAGGAATTTAAGCCTCTCAGGGTTGTGACAGGCAACAGCTCATCAGATTTAAATGATGTATCTCGTTCTGTTTACAGCAAAAATAAAATTGCATGCATGTGTATGAAACCTCAGGCTCTAGTAACTGTCAAAAGTTTCATGTAAAAGTTGGCGCTGAAAGATTTTTTTTTATTTCTTAGGTTATCAGTTTTCATTTATCAAATGTTTCTGAAACCATGGTTGCAATTTAAGATCAACATGATTAACTTTTTCCATTGTATCCTCACTTGCAATAGAGTCTTGTAGCTCTTGCTGCTGTGATACATGCTCAGACACCTGGTTGATTGTACTGATGCCTGTAATGAAAACAAACATCATATTTGAAAGTACCCAACCCTGGTCCTGTAATGTCTTGTCTAAGTATGTACTCTAAGTGATCAGTCTCATGCCTGATCTCGAGGCCTGCATGTTTGGATGCCTTCCATGGCATCAGATGGATGAATATTCAGGGAGAGTTTTCTTTTTGTTTGAGAGGGAGGAGGTACGAGGAGGAGGAGGAGTAGTTTTTGTCCAGATGAGAAATAGATCAAACCCGGAAAACGCACTGGGCTGTGCCATCGGTGAGAAAGGTTTTCACTTGACAGATTCTTCCCTGAGGGATTGCAGATCTCTCGTAGGTTGTGAAAAGCCACCCCATGAGTCCTGACAGTCTCAGCAGGAGTTGGTGTTGTCTTGTCATCAGTGATGGATCAGACGAACAGATGGCAGGGCTGTTTTTTAGGGTACATGTCTTACGGGCGACTGTGCATTTGGTCCCCGACTTCTGCAATCAGCATGTTGAATTGAGTGTCCTTGGGGAAAATACTGAATCCCAAATAGCTCCTAACGGCTAATTCATGTGTGTGTGCATGTGTGCTTATGTCTTCCGGATGAGCAGGCTGGCACTTTGCCACCTGCCATCAGTGAGTGAATATGTGTGTGGTTGTGTGAAAGCTGACTTGTGTTGAAAATCGCTTTGAGTAGTTGACAGACTTGAAAAGTTCTATGTAAATGCAGCTCATTGACTGGTTGTAATCACGTGTGATGTGGCAAGCTGAAGATATCAAGAGGTGCAGTACGAGTGCAGGTGAGATGCACTGTAACTGCAGGGAGCAGGAAGCTAATAGTGGCTATCACCAGCTGAAACTAGATGCAAGAGTAGTAGGTTAATTTCACATTGTTTTGAGTATAGTTTATTAATCTCGGTTTAACTCAGTAGAAAGTGCACATCAGGGAAAATACAAGAAAATAGCAACACATAATGAAAAGATCCAACATTTTGTCTATTTTTTTGTACCTAGACTCCATTGCATGGTATGACAGTGTAAAATCTAAAAATTGCATGCATTGATATTTAAGTCTGAACTCACTGTTTCTGTAATGTGCTTCAAATACACTGTCAACAGTTTGTGTTTCTCCCTTTTCTGTCTGACCTCACAATGCCCCCATGCACTGAGTGATCTCTTTAAAGACATGATATTCTCATTTTGTTGTGGAGGAGCTCTACTGATCTGAGGGATGAACTGAAAGGCTGACTGTGAGCCAACAGACCTCGAGGTTGGACTCCACTGATGCTGTTGTCTGAATGGGAGCAAATCCCTGCAAATCCCTGCTGGTGGAAGAGTGAAACCAGATAAGTGAAGGCAAAACATAGCGGTAGGTTAATGTTATTGTCATATATTCAAATATCACACATGAGTGGAATATTACAGTGTATGTTTACATTATATACAGTATATGTAAAGACTATGGAGTAAGCAATGTTGCTGAAGCACAGTGGCTTAGTTTATACTTTTCAGTTTATCAGCTCCTCATTGAACAAAACAAGCCTTTGAGCTCCACAACAAATGTAGTGCCTGACTCTCTTTCTTATATAATAATATTACTGGTATTAGTATATAATTTTATATTGCAGATAATGAAATATAATGAACACCAAAAGAATTCATGTTATAGTGGCATCCAGCACGTCACTTTGTGTACCTTTGACTTTGTTGTTTTTCTCAAGCTCTCTTGTCATTTCATAACCTGCTGTTCCTGCATGTCGAACAACTGTCTCACTGTCTGTGTAGATTCTCAGTCATCCAGGTCATGATTATCTTAAAGAGTCATAAAGACAAGGCAACTGGACTTAAGTT
>JAPZDV010000009.1:21855312-21889554 GCA_029814665.1 Acanthurus lineatus | reverse complement strand
ACCTCACATGACTAGGGAGCTAACGACCCACTCAGGTTAACGACTCTCGGGGCGTAACCATCCTGTGATGGGTTTCTCTATGCCATACTATATGTTGTTATACTAAACTACTTATTTAAAAGGTTACAGTGGTTGCATGTGCAGTCGCCGTGGTATTGCAGTCAGTGCTTCACTGTCTGTTACTTCAGGTGTCTCATTCTCCTCTGTTTCAGCTAGATACACAGATCTGCCTTTACTTTAACTCACCATGTTTTATTGAATAAATTAACAAATAAATATTTATTAAACGCAAACCTGCAGTGCTGCTTTTTTGTCACATCTTTGAATATAAATCGTAGCACATTCTAAAAATAAAAGATGGTATTCCATTTTTTTTACAGATAAATAATATTGCAGCTCAAGATGAGTCTAATTTCCTTATGGAACACTATTCATTCAGTGAAAGCAGCTTTAAAATGTTCTCTATGGCCCTAGAGAAGAATAAGATCTGGCTGCTTTCAGTGTGGTAAGTCAACATGAGTTTGTTGCTACAAATTTATGGAGATGTGGAGTTTGATTAGTGCAGGCATGTGCCAGATACTGAGAGTGTACTACTAATTTGCATTATGGAGGCTGTGGGATCCAGAGTTTGTTAGAGTTTGGCCATACTTGGCATCAAATGCCAGGAAATCACAACCTCAGCTGCTTTCATTTTGTATATTGGTCTGTCATTGTATCTAAATCTATGCTTCTACATTTTGTAACCACATACCCTTTGTGAGGAGCTGAAGACCATCTCAGCTTACATTTGGAGAAGACTCAGAATACAGGTTTGAGATCTGTCACAGAGCACACATAGACAAGCAACCATTCACACTTAAACAAAGAGCAAATCCAAGTGCAGTATCCTTCAGTGGTAGAGTAGCCTCTGAACCAGCAGATTGTGACGTATTCTGCACTGAACTGCAGGAGAAGAAAAGCACCTCGAACTCTTTTTAATGAGACAGCCTAATAAGAGCAAGGAGCTGATATATTGAACTCTGAGCTGGTCTCTGTAACCTCAGTTTGAAAGCATCAGTGGAGTTGTGGAGCAGCACTAAGGTTACAAACATTACATAACATCGTCTGAATCACTCAGGTTTTTCAGACTATGACAGACTCCTTATTCAGCCAATGATTCTGCAGCATGTGATGAATGCAAAATCATTCACTGCGGAAGCTGAACGTATGCACAATCAGTATGGCAAACAGTGAGCAGGGGATTAAGGTCATTATTTTTGTTTAAAGAGAAGAAGACATCAGTGATGGAGAAATGTGTTCATCTTCATCACGTATTGGCAGGACAGTTAGCTTTACCTAAACATTTTGTGATCATGACTCTGTGATAAAGGTACCAGATTTACTGCAAAAATGTCAGAGTAACGTTAATGTTAACACTGTGGGCTGCTGCTAGACCGCTGGGTCTGCACCAGTAAGGCTGCCTCAGAACTATATGCTCCGGTCACGTATCACACACACATCTGCATGTGAGGATCCTCACGTAGCCGAAAACTGCGTGGCTGAGGACGTTTTCTAAACCCCGAGCTGTGTTTTACAGGAAGCAAGCACTTAAACTATAACTTCTGGATGACGAATTCATATGATCTTGAACCACAATCAGAAGTCTGCTTTAAGCGCTTTTATACTGAAAACTAACAAACCCCACTGATCTGTAAGAAAGCAAATACTTTGAGTGGATGTCACACAAAGCACTTTGCCAAGTAGTCTGCCAAGAAAACAGCTCCTCTAAGGGCAGCAACAGTTCAGAACATTTAACTCTCTGCACTCACATCTGGTTTCCTTGACAGTGTTAAATATCTTGTTAACTTTTCACGTTTTTATCACATTTTATTATCATTATTAGAATTATTGAGTCATTTATTACCTTAAACAAGAACTTACAGCTGTTTTAAACTAAACTGGGTCATTTGGTCTTCATATTTTTTTTAAAAAAATGTGAAGACATACAGGCAGAACCTACGGATTTATATTGTGTAACGGACTATGGAGGGCTTTAATCTTAATGTCCTCTATCTCCCTCATTATTTTTGATGCAATTATATGGCGTATTTCATAGGGTTTAGAGTAGATCAGGTTCACTTAAATAAGTATATTTCAAATAATTATGATGCATCTCTACGTAACTGTGCGTCAGGACTTTTGATCAACTTATTGAACTAATTGCCTTTAAGTCAAGGCAAAGGGGTTGTAAACACATTTTCTCAGCATCACCACTAAAACCGTCAACGCCAGCGACATCCTCTTACTGGATGAAGGGTTGCGTCAGTCCAGTTGAAAGCTGAACTCTGACTGGACAATCCCGATTAGGTCACGCCCCTCTACTCTGCTGCTCACCCCTCTCGTTCTCTGCATCTTTCTCATTTTACGACAGCAGCTTCCTGCATCTGTCCGGTCCCGTGTATCTCTGCTTATAACAGTTTGGTGAGTTTTATTTCCTCCATCCAAGAATTTTAGTCATTAACTCAAAGGATGACAGTTTTGCACAGATTTTCTTTATTTAGTTTATCAGTCTAACTTTATTATTGCATTCAGGTTATGAGCACTTTGTACCAACTGTAACAACTGTTAATCATAGTATTTTATTTTATAGTGTTTTTTATAGCAACAAAACAATACTTTGTCATAGCAAAACACTTAATTAAATTGTAGTCGTTTATCCTAAAGTTTTCCTGGAAGTTCATTCGTACGTGGGAACTCCCTGTAGTGTACTGGCAAAGACATTCAGATGTCTTGGCAAGGACGCGGAAGTGCGGTTCTAATAAGCTGCTACACTGTATTATTAGAGTAATAATACACTTCTACTGTACACAATGCGAGCAGAAAAGTAAACTGGACAAAATTATTAAGAATTTCTGAAATGACCAGCGACTTATGTCCTGGAGAAGTCCTCAGTTAAGTGTCGGGCTTCTTCTATATGAAGGAGACATTTAGGCATTAGAGGGCGGATCATGACACAGTTTTTACGTGCGAGATTTATTATCAGCACTCAGTTGTTGGTCGGCGACTGCTGGAGTCTCTAACAGGCAGTGAAAAAATCTCTTCAGGCGTGTAACCTAAGAAAAAGTCACAAGAGAAACGAAAGACTCAGTTTCAAGTAAAAGTCCTGCTTTCGCAACCTGCTTACGTTATAGCAGTGAAGTATGTCATTAGCCAGAGCAGTGCCCACTGACATCCGACTCAGAAAGTTCGGTGGTTTCGAAACTAGCTGTCGGGGCCCTCAAGGAGGTCATCAGGTTAAACTTAGTGTCTCCAGATAATAGATAAGAAAAAATAAACGAAAAAAATGTTTGTTTGCGAAACAACTCTTTGATTTAATTTTTGTACTTTTGTCTTTTTTGTGTGTAATATTTGAAACCGTATCATAAGAACTGTGAAAAAGGTAGAGGGGGATTGTCTGATGTTGCTAAAACATCTCGTGGACATTCAAAATCCAAAATAAAATAAAATTGTTGTCTCTTTTAAAGAGTGTCACAAGCAAAATTGGTTGGAAATCTTCATTAACACTTTGTTTGTAAGGTTATCCAACAAGTTGGGGTTTTTTTTTCTCTCAAATATTGATAAAATTGTCTGAATGGATAAACAGGTAAGGATGGACAACATCACTGAGATGTTGCAATTTTCTAACAAACAACCTCTGTTCCATGTTACATCCCTTTCTCCCCTCATATTTTCTGTCTGGCTCTATATTCTGCAACAATCTAAAATGCCCAATCAGTTTAAAAAAAAAATCATCCAGAATTAGCTTTGGATGTCAGAAAATCTTATGTAAAGGAGAAGAGATCACATAATCTTTCTGTGAAATAAAGTGGAGAGGAAGTTTTGAGGGCCATAGAATGGAAGTATTTAGGTTTGGTATACATACCTTTAATTGTAATTATGTGCATTACTGGGAAAAATGTAATGAGTTACATTCACCCCCTGCACTCTACAGTGTAAAGATACACTTTGCTGTTTTTAGTGCCATTGACTTGTACTAGCTTCCTTCCTTGTATACAAAAACATTTTTCCACATTAATTTTTAATTTATTTATATATGAATGTTTTCTTGGAGAGATCTTTTTTTTCAAATGGAGGATGAAAGTAAATGAGTGAAAACTAAAAGTAAAATAGAGAAATGTTGTTTTTAAATTAATAAATAATGCTGTTCAGCTATTTATTTGATTGTAGTCATGTTGTGGTTTGGTTTTGTAAGACTGCACAATTTCCTTCTGTTTGTGTTTGACTTGAACATGGAGTTACTAAGAAAGAAGTTAGTAAGTGATGTTGGTCTTTATCCTTTCTTGTCTCCATCCCAGTCACCATGACTCATGCATATCCCTTCCTGAGCACTGAGCAGAAGAAGGAGCTCAGTCTCATTGCTCAGTCAATCGTAGCTGCTGGAAAAGGCATCCTGGCAGCTGATGAATCCACAGGTACGACTGCAGCAGGCACAGACTGACTGTGACCTGCAAAGAAGGAGGAGACAGGAATTAATGACATGTAACAGGATCACACTCATCCTGTTGACAACAGTGACAAACTTCAGTCCCATTCAGTCACACAGTAATCTCTTTGAAAACAGATGGCATGTCAGTCTGCCAGGTTGAAACTAAGAAGTGAAGACAAAGATATTTATTACATAACATAATAACTTTAACTGTTTTAACTAAAGGAGTCTGTTGGAATATAAAAACACATACACATCTTCCTTTTTTGGTTGAATTGAACTCATCTTAGAGGTTTTGCTATTGATATAGAAATCAATACTAGCATTGAAAATTCAAAGAATATACACAATTTGAGTTTTTTTCACCAGAGAGCACTGACCAGTTTCATTTTATACTGCAAAATGTCATATTCACATGTCTTGGTCACTTATTCCTCAAGAAAAACCTTTAAGATCCTTCTCAAACACAATTTTTGTATTATGTGTTTCCATAAAATGATTATTAGCTGACAAGTTGTTGTTGTTTTTTTAACCTTCAGTTACTTTTACCTTCCTCTATACTCATGGTCACAAACAAACATTCTTCGATGCATGTAGTGTATAAGTGTTTGACAAAATATCTCAAATGCCACAGAAATAAACACTGTTTGGCAAAACTGAGCTAAATCACAGTTTAAAATACAGATGCAAAAAAATTTGTGATATAGTGGTGTAATGCATGCTTAACATATCCTTTTCAGTTACCCACCGAAAATGATTAGAATGATCTTCAAAAGATGACTGATCTAAAATTCTCTTTCATGTGATCACAGAGAGCAAAACACATTCTTATATGCATTCAGCAGCCCTAGTCTGGCTATGATTAACAAGATAAGAAAGATTAAGTCAAAAACATTTCTGTTACACCAAATACAGTAATGTTTTATATTCTGGCCTTTTTCCAAACTTTACTTTTTCTGTTGAAAATGTTAAAGTGTATTACCCTGTGAGATCTTAAAAGGAGGCAGTCTGAGGGATCATCACACTTCTGTTGAATTGCTTGATCCTCATAGATGTAGTTACCTGGGTCAAATGGTAAGAAAAAAAATTAATTCAACTGCATCAGGTCAGAGGATCTGTTCGGAGGTTTATGGGAGACAGAAAAAGAATAGCCAAAATGTTTGCAGGAGACAATTAAAAATCATAATTTTTAGTGCAGCTTACCAGTCTTTTTGTTTGGCCTTTCCTGACTGTCTGACTGGTAAATGACCATTTCCTTTAAACTTAAGTTTGTAATGCAGGCTCAGTGTTAAAGATCTGTAGTCTCTCATTCCTCCTGTCTTTGCTGTCTCCTTGAACGTCCAGGTAGCATGGCCAAACGCTTCCAGAACATCAGCACTGAGAACACGGAGGAGAACAGGAGATTTTACCGCCAGCTCCTCTTCACTGCTGACGACCAGATCAACCCCTGCATCGGTGGCGTCATCTTCTTCCACGAGACGCTTTACCAAAAGACAGACGATGGCAAGCCCTTCCCCCAGCTAATCAAAGAGAAGGGCATGGTGGTGGGCATCAAGGTGGACAAGGGCGTTGTTCCTCTTGCAGGCACCAACGGAGAGACCACCACCCAAGGTAGAGAGGTGCTCTTTACTGCAATGAGGGCAGGAAAAATGACTGGTGTCACAAAATAGATGAGTTGTTGAGGAACATGTGTGCCTAAAGAAATACTGACAGGAATGTGCTGCAGATTAACATTAACAAAAAAACAGGACACAGATAAGGTTTTACAAGGAATGGACAATTTGTAGTAAAAATTTATACATGACACATACAGATTAGTGTATTGTATATACTACTTAGTGCTTTTTCTTTCAAAAAGATTGAAGAACTCACCATTCTGAAAAATAGGCTTTATTTGGTTTTTCTCTAAGAGTAAAATGCAAAGATGCATATCAGTCTTCCTTCAACACATTATAACATGTTCAAATAAGAAAGTTGCAAAATGAAAAATGTAAGAGATGAAGTTTCCTCATACAGTATGAATAAAACAAAGGCAAATAATGTATGAAACAAGCACAGACAAATGACAGCTTACTACATCAATACATTTAAGCACACCTATCCATACAGCTAATGAAAACTAAGAAGTGAACATAATGTGCATAAAGTACAGAAAGTTTCGGGGAGCAGTGCTACAGATTTAATTAGATTTCATTTGATTACATTTCCCAGTATCACCCAAATCAGTACATTTGACTTTTTCAGAAGGTTGTAAAGCTCAAAGGTGATTTAAAAGCGCAGCACATTTGTGTCTTGATTCTGGAGGAAATTAATCAGGCTGTACGCAGCAGAGAGACTGATAATGACCCTGACAGCTAAAATATTGACCTGACCATCAGTGAAAGTAACATGTAGCCTCATTAAGTACAGTTTCATACCAGCTGAGAGTGGAAAAAGGAGAAGCTGGAGTCAGGCCTCAATTAAATTCACTTAGCATAAAACTGGAAAGCAAGGGAATAGTTAGCCTGGATCCGACCGACAAAATACACTAACACCTCCAATTAACCTCACTGATTAATCACTTCTTGTTTGTGGACAAAGGTAAATAAAATAATTTTTTTGTTTGTTTTAGGGGAAGAGCCATTTTGATTCAGCTGTTTTGGCATCTTACTCTTGGCAAGAAATAAATGTATTTTTGACCAAAGCTGATTACATGTGGCACACACCTTGAATATTAGCTGATGTCTCCAAGACATAGATGCCCACTTCACATATGCCTGCACATGCAGTTTAGGCAGTATTGTGACTTGTAAAACTAGCTAAGCATACATACTGCCAATGTAAGTGTGTTGCAAATACTCTCTAATATGGTGAAACACACACACTTCTCCAAAAATTGTTCTCTAGTCTCACACCATTGCAAACTGTCTTTTACATACAAAGTATTTGTACCCACTCCCTCTGCTTATCAGTGCTGCCCTTTGTCTCTCTTAACTCTGTTGTCTGGGATTTGTCTTCTTTATAAACATCTCTAACTCTTAGCAAAGACGCAAGACATCAGACATCCCATTCACTTTGTGTTTACATGCAGAGGGCACAAAACAATAGGATTTTGGAAATAGTAACATGGGAAATCCAAATTGACTAAAAGTCTGTGTTGCAGCTGTATTTAATATAACTGAATGTAGATACACAGAAAATACCTGACTGGCTGTTTTTTTCTGCACAAGTTAAAAAACGTATCTGTGGTAGTGCTCCTATAGCACAGTGTATTGGCTGTCAGCTTCCTGTTGTTGCCTCATTACTGTTTCTGGGTGCTCCATGTCTTCTTTGATCACTCACCCACCGTCTGTGCTGTGTGTGACAGGTCTGGATGGGCTCTACGAGCGCTGTGCCCAGTACAAGAAGGACGGTGCTGACTTTGCTAAGTGGAGATGTGTGTTGAAGATCACCCCCACTACCCCATCCCAGCTGGCCATAATGGAGAATGCCAACGTTCTGGCCCGTTACGCCAGCATCTGCCAGATGGTTAGACACACACGCGCACACACACACACACACACACACACACACACACACACACACACTGTCAAATGCCGCACACATTTATGTTCCAGTTAAAAAACTCTGTTTCTCAATGCAGTGATGTAACAGAAAAGGTTGTTACACAACTCAGTACACAGTTTACCCATCAGGTTTCCTTTTAGCTAACTGTGTAACTGTTGGTACACAAGTCACAACCCAAGTAGAGGAAGTGCTATTGTCTGTTGTCATGACACTGGTTGTTTTCTTCTCTTCCATCCACTACTCAACATCCCCCTCAACTGCCCCCATCCCCTCCCCCAGCATGGCATTGTGCCCATCGTGGAGCCTGAGATTCTTCCAGATGGTGACCATGACCTGCAGCGCTGCCAGTATGTGACAGAGAAGGTGAGTGATGGATTCTCTAACAGATGAGACAAATTGATTGACCCTTGAAATAACAACAACCCGGTGATGACCCGGTGACATGTCCATGGTGTACTCACCGCTGACTTAATGTCTGCGTGGATTGGCTTCAGCCCCCATGTGACCCTGCAGAGAATAAGTGGTTACAGATGATGGATGGTTGGAAAAACAGTAGAAAGTTTACCTCTAATATGATGGATAGGATGCAACAGCTACTCTTAGTGATGCAGTACATGTCATCATCCTCATTAATCTGACATCTTCTCAGGAAAGAAAATGTGCATGCCGGCCAGCAAGAGGCCAGAAAGGCAGCACAGAGACTTGAAACACTGCTAAACTTATCAAATTTAATCAGATGTTTTGAGTCCTCTGTCTTTATCACCAGTCTGATAGCAGGCTAATTCTGTTTTAGTACTGATTCATTTAACTCTTGAGAAGAAGTATCTTGTTTTAGCTGTTCATCTACTTCATCCTCATTGTTGGTAATATCAGTAATGAAATATCAGTTTTAAAGCCGCTGTGATTTAATTTTGTGTGATTTTAATAGTTTTGAAGTTTTATCGAATAAGATTTATTTTGGTAGGAATATGAGACATTGCTTATCTGTTTTTTTTTTTTGCATATTAACAATATGTGCATAATAAGATCAGCCTCTAGAAATTTAAGAGAAAGCAAAACTTACCACTTCCACTGAGATGGAAAAAAGGCAAATAGATGTTGATTTCACAGTCTATGTTTATTCTACTATAGGCAAAATATTTATTTCATGCTGCCATTTAAATATGCTATTTCAGATCTCTTCTTCACCAAAATGAACCAAAAATGAGAAATAATGAGATTAGGAATCTGCTGCCATACTAGCGACTCTATGACATTGGCACAGCAGTAATAAGAGCTAAATGCCAACAGCATTTTTAAGATGTGAATGTTAAGCAGTCAGTACGGCTGAGACTGATGGGAATGTCATTAACTCACCAGGTATTGGATATATTTAAAGTTTGACTTGATGGTGGTACTTAATAAAAAGTTGTTTTTTTTCTAGAAAGACTGAAAAGATGTTGAGATACTTTTGACTGGCTCAAAGTATCAAAGTGAATCATAGTGACTGTGGTCTTTTTAGCCACGCTAGCTGCCTAGGTGCATATGAATACAACATAAAGCAGCATTATTTAAAAACGTTATAAAAATCAGCCTTATGCATTTTTAGCACATTAATTTTATCTATGGAGCTGATGGTCAGATAGCTCTGCCAAAGTGTCTGTTACAACCATCTAGGGCACCAAAAGCCAAGTCTGTGACTGTGTTTGTGAGATAAAAAAAAGGTTTCTTAAGAACAGAATGAAATCAGTGTTTATGTCCCTCAGGTGTTGGCAGCTGTCTACAAGGCGCTGTCTGACCACCACGTCTATCTGGAGGGCACGCTGCTCAAACCCAACATGGTGACCGCCGGACACTCCTGCCCCAAAAAATTCAGTCCTCAAGAGATCGCCATGGCAACTGTCACTGCCCTGCGCCGCACTGTGCCCCCTGCTGTGCCAGGTGAGATGGACATGTAGATACTTACACACATAGTTGTCACAAGTATTCCGGTTTTCCACCTGACCTACGTCCTGTGCTTCCCTTTCCCCACCAAGGTGTGACCTTCCTGTCCGGTGGTCAGAGTGAGGAGGAGGCCACCCTCAACCTGAACGCCATCAACCAGTGTCCCCTGCACAAGCCCTGGGCTCTTACCTTCTCCTTTGGTCGGGCCCTACAGGCCTCAGCATTGAAGGCCTGGGGAGGCAAGAAGGAGAATGGCAAGGCCTGTCAGGATGAGTACATCAAGAGAGCCCTGGTAAGGAGAGAGGAGGCAGGTGGAAGAGGTCAGGTAGAGTCCTGACAGATCAAAGGGACTGCATCCATCAATCCGAAGAGAAAAATCATACATATAAGACCACGGCTCATATTTAGCTCAGTATAGCACAATTTATGTTTATCTCCAGTATTGGAGGAACAAATCTAATCCTTGTTTAAATAACACAGTTTAGAAGTATTCTATTGCAAGTAAAAGTCCTACAATTGGAATACTCCTGAGATATTGTCAAAACGAAGCAGAGTCAGAAGTACTTATTTATTTCATTTTCTGATATATTGATTATTTAATGTCATTCATCCAAAGTGGAGGGCCTATGAAACTGCATTTAAACAATAATAGCCATTTCTCTCAAACTCACATATCTAATAATGGCCACATTTAGCCTGGAAATTAACAGCATTGCAGCTTATGTTAATAAATGATAAGGACACTAATGATATCACCTTGTTCCCATAAGTTTTCACTGATAATACACAAACTCTGTGATCACATCTTTGCCCAGTTTATCCCAGGATGCACTTAATCAACTCAACCCAAACTGCAGTCTGGTCCATGGCAATGATCTCCTTTTCCACAATGCTTTTAGAGGTGTCAGTCATAATTCAAAGAAGAAACAAGCTTTTTTGATCTTCATGGGCCGCAGTGACCTAAATTTGAGACTGTTGCAGTGAAGAAATCTTTGTAGCCAACCCCTTGCTACGTTTGTCTTACTTAAGTACCAATAAATCCAGTCTGAAAGCCTCATCTGTAGCTCTTCACTGACTTTCAGCTAGCTGTGCTATGCTCATCACCTAACAGTACCTCAGTCCTCTTTTCCTTGCTGTACTTTAATCTTCTCTGGTCATTGTCAGAGTGCGTCACAGCTTTTCCTCTTGACTTTTCCTCTGCCTATCAGTGCTTTAATACTCTTAACTTTGAAGTTAAAATCAAATCTTGGTCTAGGTGCCATGCTGTTTGAGTGAGCCCTCCACTTTGGTGTCAAGAACTCAGTCATTTGCACCTCACTGTTACTTCAAAAGTAATGCCACTTGATTCTTCCACTTTTCTGTCCTCATATCAACCACATCCCCTTCTTAAATTAGGGTGGAAAAAATGTCCCTACCATGAAACACCTGCATTCAGACTGAGTTTGTTTCACAATCTGTCCACTGGAAAAACTAGGAGGAGAGAATATTTCAGCCATAATAAATCACATAAATTGAGCTAACCTACCTTCTAATAATAAACCTTGTAAAGCATAGAGTATCAGTGGACGTGGGGCTAAAACCAATATGTTTTCCACTTCTTTCAGCTTGTAGATAAAGGTCTTGTAGGCAGTGGTTTTGCCATGGTGATGTAATCACTTCTCATTTTTTGAGAAGGCTTGCTAATTTTGTTTAATGGCTGATTACTAAAGTTTTAGACCTTATTCAAATACAAAGAAGCAGAACAATTATATAGGATTATTTTAGCACTAGATTAATCCTAATTCTGGTGCTCAAGTGAGTATTTGGGGTTGCAGGCCTGTGTATGAGGGATTTAGTCAGTATAAGTTAGTGTGTTTGTGTGTATGTGTGCTCTTTTTATTGTAATAACATGTTAACAAATGCTATGCTGTGACTCACTGGTGTGTCTCTAATATTTTTTAGACAACAATGGAGCTCTGACAAGAATAAAAGAATAAGATATATCAGACTTTAATACACTATACTCTTTGCTCTGTATTTGTTGACAAGAAAAAATACAAATATATTATCACCTCTTGTTAAAACTTCTGGAAAGGGAAAATGATGAGTTATGAAGAAGAGTCCCAACCTAAAAATGTTAAGTCATAAAATTCTGATTTTAAAAAACAAAGACTATGTTTACTGAATGCTTGTTTTCCTTGTGTTTCACCCCAGAGTAACAGCCAGGCAGCTGTCGGAAAGTATGTTTCCTCTGGAAAGGGGGGAACAGCAGCACAGGAGTCTCTGTTTGTGGCTGACCATGCTTACTGAAGTCTGCTGCTACTCCAGTCACTCCACTCAACTCTGCCACATCCAGCTGGAACAGACTGTAATCTTCCAACTCACAAAGATCATTTAATACTATCCCATTACTGATGAGAAGCTTTAAAAAAAAAAGAAAAGAAAAATGACTACAATACCCACAAGCCCAGATTAAGTGTCCCAGCTCTACCCAGCCTTTAGACTTGTGGAGTCAGTGTTACTGTACAGCTGGACTCAGTGTGTTTTGTCACTTTATTTTGTGTTTGTGCACTTAAACCCCACAGAGCTTTTTCCCTCAGTTTATAGATGCATCTTTAAGTTCTAGTATTGCCCCAATGATCCTCATATGTGCCTTTACTGTTTAAAACATCCAGCTGCTGGAGGAAATTTTTGTAGAGGACATTCCAATGAATATTGATTTAAAATAATGCACAGCATTAGAGTGTAAACACTGGAATGTGATTCAAATTAAAATATTCCAAATCTTATGATATCCTGCATTGTTTTGATTACTTTGTGTACATTTATTGACTCCATTATTTCACATTTTCTGAACACCTTACATACTGAGGGGCAGTGGTGATATATTATTTTCTGATTCTTTACCATTAGTACAAATACAGCGCATTCACAGTAGCAGCTCTACCAAAGTATTTCTGTGATGGAAAGTGACTTCAGTTTTGGTTAGCTTCTCTTCACAAGCAACGCATCTCTAAATGCCGAGGGAAAATAATAAAACAGAGACCCACTGAAACAATTTTTAGTGTTGTGTCACTTGTAGACTTATCACAAAAATACTTGATTTTAATCGAAGTATTTTAACCTACATTAAAGCTTTTTACAATCTACTCTCAGTATGACAATATATATTAGCTTACTGCAGTATATTAGCATATCTGCAGCAGGAATTACTCTTACTGCATATCTATTCTTTCTTTGATGCCTTACAGGCACGAAAGACTAATTCAAATGTCACACCTGCTAACAATACAAGACTTGTGCTTGTGTATTCTGACAAGATAATAAATACAGTGGCAGTCATAACAACTATGACTACTTTTATTTTATACACAAATGAACTGGCCAAATCAATTTCTTGGATATTCAGAAAGCCTCTTTCCGCAGTGAAAAATGAGCCGAAGCAAATCTGGCACATTTTCAAAGATAATTACAGAGTTGCATTAGCATACAAAAATAATGAAATTATATTAGTTACAGAAAAACTGCTTTCTATGGAAATCAGTTAAACAAGGTCTACACCAGGTTCACATTAACCTTAGACACAGTGGCCTCTAGTGACATTTAAGTTATCCTACAACCACTAGAGCAGCTGTGGAGCACTGCAGCTTGAAGTACAAAGTGGTGTTAAACAGACCATACAATTTTATTACACAAACAGATTTACACCAGACTTCAACCTTAACCAGAAGCTAATAAGGGCTGACAGAGTAGCAGCCCCCTGTTATTTTGAGTGCAAATATACACATAGTAGGCACAGAAAACAGAGCTGATGCATAAAAACAACCAGTGAGTGTATTTTTTGGTAGGTATTTTTATTTTCAAACCTTGTATTGGTTAACAAGGTCTCCATTGTGTAAGCAGAGCAAAGTGCATCTCCTACCAGTAACGTACAGCTTAAGTGCTGAGCTTCCATCAAAACACAATTTCCACTTGTTCAAATCTTCAGATCAGACTAACAAAGGGATTTCCCCAGCATCATCCAGTGGGGACAACGGAGACCATTTTCAGAACATTGTAGTCTTTCCGTGTGTGTAATTTCTGTCTTTAGCAGAGCAAAAGGAGTGGGGGAGTTGGGGGGTCTGTGTGGATGAACGTTTGGGTGATCCTTTCCCTCCAGTCTGCAGTTGTTGTCAGCGGAGTGAGCATGCAGACTTTAAGGAGGACGTCCTTCTCACATGTTGGTGCTCATCCTGGTCTGGCTGTTGGCTGGTGTCAGTTCACCCTGGCTGCCTTCTCTGGGTGGAGACTGAGGAGAGGACACAATCTGAGTGTTTGTTTTTCAACAGCCAAAATGTGTCATTAAGTTTCAATTCACTGCTGATGTACCGTCATTTTTCAAAAAGATTAATATTTAACTACTGCCGAGGTGAAAAAAACATTTTTCCTACCTTCACGTGGATCTGGTTGCGCAGCACAGCAGCTCGGAGGATCATTGCTTTGGCTCGTCTCTGAAACTCTTTGCCCATATGCAGAGACTTCTCAAAAGTGGTGCTTCTCTGGTCAACATCCCTCGCATACAGAATCTATCAATATGCCAGAGAACAAGTTTGTAACAGTGAAAGAGAGAAATGACTCCTTTCAACATGTCCTTCTGTGTGTATGCGCTTACCTTGCTGTGGGAGTCAATCCGTGCATTGATAAGCCCCTCCAGTATGAGCTGGGTGAGCTCGTCTTCCAGAGCTGCTACTGTAGTGTTGAAGGCTTGAGCCATCTTTGTCATGTCTGCCGACACATAGGGGCTGAAATACTGAACACAAAAACACACACACACGATTTTCTTCTTTAGTTCTATAGTGGTGACTATCTACTTTATTCCTAAGGTGGCTTTATTAATGCAGTAGCCAGGTTTTTATCCACCTAGTGCTCATTTTAACAGAATCTGAATAAAATCAACAGGAGAATTTACATATAAATGCATTTTAATCAAGGACTGTTCTATACATTTCAGGAGGATAATGGAGATGAACAGGTTGTTCAACTTTTCCGCATCAATCCTGATGATCCACTCACCAACTGTGAGTATGTCTCACCTGAATGAGGGCTCTGTTCCTGATCTGGCTGTACAGAGTCTTCACATGTGGGGCCAGGTACATGTCCAACAGGAGGTTATCCTAAGGGAAACACCAGTCACTCATCTCAGTGCATGCACACTCAAATTCAAATTATAATAACACACTGCCATGTAATAACTTCATAACCCCTGTACAGCTGAGTTTTATCTGACATCGACTCTATCACAACTACATACTGTTTACTGTGTGTGATTGTAGGTAAACAGACAGACTTAAGCTCTAACCTTCATTTCGTCCAGCAGCTTTAGACAAGACGCATACTTGGATTCGTAGAACTTGAAGATGATGTCACGTATCTGAGGTTCCAACTCTAGAAATAACTTAAAGGAGCTAAGGACAGAAAACTGATTATTAACTCTTATTCAACTCTTGTTATTTAAAATATTTTTCAGCTGTTATTTACTAAACCACTACAACCCACCTGCTGGAGATGACGTTACGTTGGAGCTCCTGTCTATCAAATGTAGCCAAAGCACACAAGCCTCCATACACAGCTACATTACTGGGAGACAGGAGCTGCAGCAAACACACAACCACAAATACTTTACTACCTATTCAACATATTTACAATTACACTTTTAACAGCACAGTGCACTTGATTGCTTATGAATATTATCCTTGCTTCCAAAACAATTTTTTTATTTTTAAGTGTGAAAATAAGGATTTCATTTGAAGGATTCTGGCATGAATTTTTTTATATACAGCTCACAAAACAGTCACTGTGCATGTTCATGAGTTCAATGAAGTTCCCTCCAGGAAATTTTCAGCCATCAAACTGATGAGCACCAAAAAAAGCCCCATAGAAGCTTCAGTTCAGGATGTATTTTTGGCAAAACTGTGGATTTTAACCCTCATAAATAACATTATAACTGCCATAAAAATAATTTCCTTGTGGTTAGTATGTACCTAAAATGAGCATAAAAATACATAGTTTCAGACTGACTTAAATAAGGTTCCTCTGTAAGATAAAGCTGAAACACTTTGATAACACTGGCTGACACCTCTTACCTCTGGACAGTCACAGTGGTCAAAGGAAGCCTGCAAGAAGCATTTGGCAGCTGGTTTATATTTTCGTGAGGCCAACTCTGCCAGTCCTGAAACAACAAAAAACAATGTGAGATTGCACTGTGCTAACTACAAAACAAATGGTTCAAATTGTTCCCACAGAGGCAGCTGTAAGTGGCTGATCTCAAAGCATTTTGTTTTTACATGTAATCAGGCAGCTGTTGGTATTTCTTAGATTATCTTTTTAAACCAGACTAGGTGACATTACCGTCACTGTGATACTGTCTTACCTGCAGCACACTTTAATTTGGTAAGGACAGCTTGATTTTGGCTATCTCGCTCTCCTCTTTGCTATTCAAAAAGAAACAGAAATGGAATCAGCTGAGCACATTTGTCTTCCAAAACAAGCTTTAAAAAACTAAGTTCCCAAAGATCCCTTAATAAGACAGTTCCTGTGATTTTGTGGAGACACAGGTCGATGTGCTGAAACTGAGATCTCTGCCCTCAGCTGTGTGGGTGGTGCTTACCTCTGCTATCTCTGGCGTGGACTCTGCTTTGTTGACGTAGCTCAATACATGGGACCAGTTCTGGAGGTAAACACTAACCTGTGGACACAAAGATGAGGATGTTCTCCTTCATATGCTTCATATTTTTAATCAAAATGTTCAAATTTCTGCCAGCGGTTTCTACCTCAAGCACCCATGGTGTGTTGCACAAAGCATAAAAAACAGGTGTCTACTTTAAAACACTGATTGCAGCCTTAACATTCTTAATGTTTCTAACTTTTGAGATCCACAAAAACGCAGTTAACTATAACAAGTGTAAAGAATGAATATAAAAATTAAACTAGTAAAGCTGAGCAAGTAATAATTACTCTAAACAACAGGTTTAACATTGGTTTGGTTACTGCCATATCACATAAATGTAACAGCGAACCATTTTGTTTTCATCCTGCTTTACCTTGATGACATTCAGACACATGTTAATGACATGCTTAGCACTGGTGCAGTAGTCTCTGGCACGGGAGTAGCACTTGAGGGCATTACTGAGGTCACCACAGTCCAGGTAATGGTCCCCCAGATCATCATGGCCTCTCCTGTGGAGCACAGAACAGAGGAAGGGTTAAAGGCAGATAGGACATCTTTGATGCTGTGACTAATGGCTTGTTTGAAAGGTCCAAATGACGCACTTGTTTTTGTGAAATGCACATATGTGCAATAATCATGCTATATAATCAGAATCTTGATATACTACACCTGTCAGGTAAATGGCGGATGTTGGCAAAGGATGCGCTTACTAACGTAGGTTTTAACACAACTGTTTGCAAAATTTGGGAAAAATAAGCCTTTTTCAGATCTACTTTTACAACATTTTGCTTCATTATTTAAAAAAGCTGCTGATATTCTGCATACATAGAGTGTCTTTGTGATATTGAAATGGCAATTTGCTGCTGCTTATCTTACCCCATTTTTACAATGACGTAAACTCACAACTATTGCCATTAGCATTTACTAATTTAATTCAAGTTTCATCTTCTTTAAAAACAAAAACAAATTCTACCGTGTAGCCTTTGACCCTTTTATCAGCATTAATGTTTTTAAAGAAAACATTAATGCTGATAAAAGTGATAAACCATGTCCTATGCCATCTTACCTGATGCTCTCTTTAATGGAGTTTCCTTTGTAGTTTTTGAGATCAGTATCTAGTTTCTCCAGTTTCAGCAAAGCCTTTTTCCTGGTTGACTCTGCCCAGGCTGAGTCCAGTGGAGGAGGAACAACTCCTCCTTCAGGTACTGTGTCAGGCACACCCTGGACTTCTCTATAGGTTTAATATAGAAACAACACACACAAAAAAATATATTAGATGCTGACAGAGTAAAAGAAGCTATGTTATTTATTTATATATTAAATATTATAAAGCAGAGAACAGAGCTTAGATAAGGTATTTTTTGTTTTATATTCATCAATACTAATACATCACAACAAGAAACAATTTCAAATAAATAAACAGTACAATCTGGGCATTAACATTTCCTTGAGCTGAAAAATAAAACAGAACCAGGACCTAAAACATATTACAGGAGCTAGTATTCATAGGCTGGGAGTTAAGTTTTGGGTCTGGGGTTATGTTTTTCAAACTGAATCATTTATACTGTTTGCCATGCTCTCCATACCCTCAAACCAACCCATCTGATTTTCCTCTCAATCAGGGACTGGGATGAAATGCTGAAACACCTTTATGATGCAGCACAATCACATGGGAGCTAATTCTTTGCTCTAAGAGAAAATAAAAACCTAGTGATGTGGTGATTTTAGTGATACTTAATGGAAAGATGGCTCACTACTCCAAACCTTACATACCTTCAAAATACAATGTTATCTGAAGGTTAGATAAAAATGCAGTTAAATTAGTATTGTACTCCTGATTACTGTGCAAACAGTCTAGTCTCCATGGACAAATTCCAAACAAGGCAGCAAAATACAGATATTCTGAATCCATGTGTTACCTTACAGTGTTCAGCTAAACACTTTATTATCACAACAATTTATTACCATCACCAGAGTAGTGTACAAATATACGATGAGGAACTCAATGCACAGGGAGTACAAAAGAAGTGGTACAAAAGAAGAATATAGAGCAGTTCCACCCTGCAGCTCCAGCAGTAACACAGTTCTCTTCCTCTGCAGTCCTAAATGCAGACAGCTGCACTGCACTCCTTTCCAAGAGCAGCGATGTGAGGGCCTGCCTGAGGCTTAATCATGAGTGAATGAGTTAAGCTTAGTACCAGCAGCTAGGACACAAGGTCTGACAGCTGATTTTACATGCAACAGGAATCATAAAACAGATCACAATGTTACCATAAGGGGGAAAGCAGTAACATGTGGTCTTCAGAAATACAGAAGTGAAAGGGCCAGACATGCCTGTATCCCACCAGAAAGCCTGAGCAACCAAAAGCTTACTAGACTGTACAACACAACACAATGCAAAGGACCTTTGTCCCCTTCATCAACTTGGTAACATAACTGGGCCTAAACTATCATTTCATAGCACACTGAGTAAAGCACACTGGCTGTTAAACTGCTGCCAATGTTGCACTGATTTAACTGAATATGCTTACTAAGCTTTATTACGATGTCTGGTTACAGTAATATCAGTGTTTCTCAAAGAATGAGCGTGCGTGTCTAAGCAGAGATTGTACTTTTTCAGAAGGCTGAGGAAATTTTGCAGGTCAACCAAAATCCTCAGCAAACTTAACAAATGTGCAGTCGAGAGTGACATCACCAGCATTATCACGGTGTGGTGTGGAAGCTGCACTGCCCAGGACAGAAGGACTCACAGCGTGTGATAAAAACTGCACAGTTCATCTCTGCAGCCTTGCCTTCCCTTCCCTTCACTTCACTTCACTTCACTTTAGGACATTAAAACCACCATCAGGAGAGCCCACAACATCATTAAGGACAGTACATATCTATAACATGGTCTCTTCACACTTCCACCATCAAGGAGATGCTAAAAGAATGTAAAAACAAGGACTACAAGACTCAAAAATAGCTTCTACCCCTCGGCCATCAGACTCCTAAACAATACACTCAACTCTGTCCCCCCTCGCCCCCTCTCCATCACTCCCACTGACCTTTTCCACAGGGGCACAGAGGCACAAGACGCTTAACTTTTAAACTTGGGTTTTCAAACTCAGGTTCCGTTTTGTTTTTCCAGATTAACTTATTTTTCCTGCACCTTAGTTTTAGTTTAATTTTCTTCTAATTTCTATTATTGTTCCATGTGAAGGCAGACTGGAAAGCAAGAGTTTCACTGTATCATCTAAACCACTGTGTTTTTAGTGTATACATAATACACTTCTCAAACTTGCTCTTGTCACAGCCACATGGGTGTGAGGCTGCATTTTTTGCACCTAGACAGAAAAACTCCCTTGAAGGAATGCTTTTCTGCTCATGGACACTGTTCTGTGCACTTTTATCACACAGGTTAGGTTTTGGGTTGTCAGAAGCTGCATTTGTGCAAATGGAGCAGTGTGTGTGCTTCCCGACTTGTGATAACTGTTGTGTGTGCTTACATAACATCAATGGATTTAATGCGTGTGAGTATTGAGACTAATTAAACACCATGATATCCATCCCTATTCCTTTCAAACAAGCTGTCTGTGTGAGGGAGAGCAAAAGCTCAATACACAGGTCAAATAACAGAAAATCAATACGTGGCGGGCAATGTTGATATTGTGGCAAGCTAATAAAAAAATACAGGAATACAAATAAGACTACAAGTACATCTGGTGTCTTGCATTTGACTAACCAACAACTGTTTCAATTTGACACCTTCATCTAAAATACATTGGTCTTAAAGAAACTATGAATCTCTACTAGCCATGTGTTTTCAGCAGCCATCTTTGATTCGGCCATTTTTTGTTGTTTTGATCTGAACCCACACACACAAATACAACTGGAAATTGTACTTGTAAGCTTTCATCGGATATTGTGTGCTTCTTTACTTTGTTGTTTTGTTAAAGACATTCTTTTAGATAAGAAATCATTTGCTGGACTGTCAAATGCTGCACAAGAGTGAACGTTGCCAACATCTCCTCTGCAGAATTCCAAATTATTCAACCTTTAATGACAACTGATTGGGTAACTGGTTATGGTTATTAAATAAAACTATTAATCAGAGATCCAAATTGATAATCAGCATAGTTATAAAGCTGAATTAAAAAATATGGTTATCATTTCCCTATTTAAAAGGTAGCAATCTGAGGTAGATCTAATGTAAATTTAATTCTATTACTTAATGTAATTATCAAATATTTCTGACATCCTGATTCTGATAGAATTAATGATTTGTGGCACCAAGTCCCTAACAAATATTAATACCGTGTGGCCTCGGTGAGTTTGCGATGGATCTCTTCATAAGTGTCGACATTGAAGGTTCTCTGGACGAAGGTGAGGGCCATCTTCAGGGCTTCCACTCGGAGCTGTGGGCAATGCTCAGCAATGAACTGAAGCCTCTCGATGCGCATTAATCCACTGTAGCTGGTCGCATACTGCTCCAAGTCCTGCAACCAAGGAGGGACAGGAAAGCAACCTCAAAAAAAAAACAATCTTAAAACTCCACTGAACTTCTCAGGTGTCATTTTTAATTTGTCAGTCTGCAACTGATATCACTGTGGTTTCCTTTATTTTGGTAAACTTTGGGCTAGGTGTTCTATTAGTTTAGTATAAGTAAAGTTTTGGTGAATTACATGTACTACATCAACTTTCATGCATACTGTTTCATACACTGGACAAAAACAAACACAACTCATCCTCAAGCACTGAAATCAAGTTAAAAAAAAAATAATAATGACAATAACTCATTGCAACTCTACACTGGGACATGGCGAGAGACTGATGAGCAGCTCTGTGATAGACAGAAAAATCACTGTAAAAAGTGTAGACCACAACAGGAACTAAAAATCTCCCATTAGCCTTCGAGATCATCAAGATGATTTTTGCAGATGAGAGTCACAGCACCACAAATATTGTTTCTGTTAACAATTGATTGTCACAGCGATAGTATGATTTCTGTTTGTTGTCTGTCATCACGACACTACATCTCCTCCAGATTTCCTAGCATGGAGTGTTGCTGACTTTCCCTGCTAGCTCAGTTGTGCTCCAAGTGCCCACATGCCCTATCTGACGGTGCATCAGAGACAGGGTAATGCTATACCACTACACCAACACTTATTTATGATGAATATCCTTACTATGTTTGACACAAAGACTTTTTTATATGTGGGAAGAAAAACGCAGATAAACAATGTCTCTCTGTCTGTTCATGTTATGTACATTGTTAACCATAACAAAAATATTTGTACTAAGTATTAAAACATTTTTAAACAGTCTCCAGTGGACTTATTTGTTACATGTATACTCTTGCTACAGTGTTTGGCATGTTCTGCAAAAGTTTTCACCTCTGCACCACAAATAAAAGAAAACAAAAAATAAATAAATAAACAGCAGGGAGAATAAACCCTGTCTTTGCTTTTGACTTTAGTCTATTTCAATAAAAGCGCTCTTGAGATCTTAAGTGTGGCTTTAAATGACCACTGACAAAAAAGCCAACTTCACAGAAAATACATAGACATATGTATGGTGTATTCTCATTGGCTTAACAATATTAGGAAATTATTTTTGTACATAGTACGCAGTCCTAATGTGACCATCAAGAGTAAGTGATAGAATGAGTGTGTTTCTGTGAGGGTAAGGTTAATACCAGTGTTGGGTTTTCCACAATGTAGTTGGTGTCTGGAGCATTTTGCTGGTCTTCCTGGGGGTCTGCATCAATCTGCATTGGCTCCACAGACCCCTGAGGAAAAAAAAACAGGCACTTTGGTGAGCAGTGACTACAGTGCAAGACATGAGACACTTTATTGCTGATTAACATCAAATAACAACAGAACTATAATAATAGCATTTCATGTTTTTACAAAGTAAGCATTAATAAGGTTACTAGTGCCAGTCTTCTAATAAGTACACCTGTTCTGCCTCCAAGGTGGAATATATCATGAGATTCAAGATTGTCAACAGATTAAAGTTGGACTCAAATATTTCAATATTCCAACATTCATTTGTTGGGTTGGTAGTTGGTTTTAAAACATGAGATTTATATGTTCCTGTTTGCCTTTTTTTTCTTTTTTTTTAAATAAAGGGTACTGCAAAATACATTTTGTCATCACATTCATGTACCGTATATAAATCTTTCAGAAAAAAGTCTTTTATTATGTGCATGTAAATCTATAAATTACTGAAGATAAAATGTATTTTTTGGGCTGTTATGTCACAAAAAATGCTTAAATGTAAGCTTTTTCTGCAAGCCCCTAAAACATGCATAAAACACACTACATCTTTGCATTAAATTTGCATTATTACATTCATTTCAAAGCCCTGAGCTCAATAACTGTTTTTTCTTGGTACAGCCATACGAGCAGTGCCCATCAATAACCATTACAATAAAACTATGCCAGAGCAACTTCTGTTGCTTGTTAACCTGTTGATTGTAATCAACCTGGCTTATTGCTGTTAAAAGAAGCCTTATTTCAGGACCAAGTTAATACTGTCCAAGAACGATCTATTAAAGAGAAGGGCACAGACCGAGGCACAGCTATCAGTCTGTTTACCACACAGGAGCGGCGCTCATTAAGTGTTGAATTCATGTTCACTAAGGTTTAAACACAAAACTAAAATTAATTAAATTACAATAAACTCCGTTCTGCTGTTATTGATTAAGGGCCCAGAGCTAACTGCAATGCCAGTGCATTTGAAGTGCGATGTGACAGTTCATCCTGTTTAAGACTCTATCCTGCTTGATGGATACACAAAATGTGTTTTAATTCTAGCAGACGACAACTACTCACAACAGGTCTTGATAACAAGTTTTGATATTAACGGAATGTGTGGGAAGCAACAAGCAAGTCACAATGAGCAAGCTTGATTGGTTCGCTGTTGCCACAGATACAACAAACCCCAACGTCAGAAACACATTTGTTTCGTTAGCTCTTTAAAACGCCAACAAGTTAGTGAGGCTGTAAAGTTGCCTTTGGGAAGAGAAACGTACTGCAATTTATGTAAATTATTCTTTGCTAGTCAGCGTTTGCATTAGTACATACCCATATATTCACTGTGTATGGTCATGCTGGCTGATATTTAAAGGTTATGTGACATAATGCTAATAACAGGAAGTTGGCTTTGCAATGCTAGCACTGGTTAGCTATAGGCTACAATAAAATAAATAAATGGTTCTTGAGTCCATGTAATGTTGTGCTTTTGACAAGAATCAACTTAAAGTGTAATGTTAACTTAGCAAGGTCTAACCTTAGGCATCGTTTTTTCGTTTTGTCAGTACGCTGATGCAGGTAGCGTCTATATTCATGTTATCGTTAGCCAGCGAAGGCCTTCAGTCAGCTCTTAGCCTAGTTCATTTAAACAATTTCAATTACAAATGCCTGTCTCATGCTATTTAACATTTTATGCGATTCTTAGGCTCATTCTTTATTTTAACACAAGCACCAAGCAGTGATTAGTTTAATTGAAAACGCTGGTACTTCACCGCCTCTTCATCCGTTTGCTTCACTGGGAGGCACTGATGTACGTTAGCTGCCTCGTAACTTTAGTAACTTTAGCAAAAATGTCATGCATATTTCAGAATGAATATTTTTTAAATTCTAAAACATATTGCTCCGCAAATTATTCATACTCCATAAGTAACATAAGGTTCTTATAATGAATGCCTGATGTTTAAGAATGAACATAACCTCAGCTTAATGTCAATAGCTAACCGAGCTAGCTGACTGCTATCTAAGGTTCAACCGCTGACAGTAAAGATATATCATTTTCAGTTTCAACCAACATTACACTGGTTAAGACTTACCTGAAAGTTAAAGACTTGCACAGGCAAAGGCATCGTATTTACTTTTGACTTCGTTGTCGCTGTTGATAAGGAGAAAATATATCATAAGAATTGTTATGTGCTATACCGCAGCAGAGCCTCTGGGTGAGAGGGTTGACTGTCGCTAGCTAACGTTACAGGTCTCGGGCAAGGAACCTCGCCACGACTCGCGGGAAGACGTAGTTTGATCAGAGTTTGATACACTCTTCTTCCTATGCTTCACGAACCGGCACGGCATGGCTCCACCTACTGTACTGGAGTGCGCGATATCATGACCTCATGAAATAACCCCTCATCCCCTTAGTTTGTTTGCTTCATCATAACTGCTGTGCCTTGCCAAGACAAACTTAGGTTGGTCTCTCAGCTATGAATCTTAAATGCAAACCATATCTGGATTGTCTTCCAATTCACTCATACCTTTATAAGTTCCAAAAGATTTCCCCAAGTTCCCACAGCATTAGATTTCAAGCATTTTAATATCATAATATCATAATCTGATGAGTGATTATGAATCATTGAAAACTAAATCCATTCAGATGACATTTGAGATAAACTGAATTCTCATTTTACCTAAAAGAGTTTTTTTTAATTATTTTTATTATTTGATAGTTCAAATGTGTCTATAGCATCTCATAATTTATGCTTATTATGTTTATCATTTATGCATGTATTTTTTATGGTGGCAGAACATGGCTGAGAATGTTTATATCATATTATACTGTAATTCACCTAGTAGCAAGGAATATGCAAACACTAAACCAAAGGAAGCAGCTTTACCATTAATTGTGTTAATATATTAATACCATCTGAAAATCACAAGGCTGCTTACCTCCAGTGATTGTAGCTTTTAACATAGCACACCTCTGAGCCACAAGAGGTCAGTGAAGCAGTGCTTATCAGTGTAGTGTCGATTAGTACTTCTTCCCACTTCAGTGTTCTTATTTTTTCTCCTTTGTATTTTACGTGTGTGCTACACATGTGTATTTACTGCCATAAGAAATTTTTTCTACATTCAGTTTATAATAATTGCATGTTTTCATCTCCTTTTGTTGGTTTTACTTATACTTAAATACTTATTTATTTATCTTTCATTAGGACAGGAAGGTCCCATTGAGTTATAAGATCACTTCTTCCAGGGAGTCCTGGTCAAGACAGGGATCGATAGATAAAATATGGAATATTAAAGGCAGGTAATATTGTCATTGGATAAGTATGTCAGCTGAACTCTGAAATATAAATACAAACGTTATTCAGGTCATTGTGACATTAATAACAATCACAGTGAAATAATAAGACTTCTTCGTCTCTATCTCTCTCTTCATCTCTCCCTCCCTCTTTCTCTCTCTCTCCAAATTCAATCCTGTGAATGCTGACCAAGCACTTCGCTCACCTCTGTTGCACGTCACAGTTTACAATCCCCATTATTAATGCTATTAATAGCCAATAAGCTATCAATCTTTTTTCTCCACTCATAGGCTCATCTGGACTGCCAACTAGCAATTTTAATGGTAGATCTTGATTTTTATACATATATTGGACTATTTTTTAAAAAAATTATGAATCAATTTTGCATTAAACCACTGCAATACATAGTTCTGGAAAAAAAAATTCAACACATGGAATTCATCATATCAAATTGGCAGCTCCAGAGTGAATGTTTTGGGTTATTGGGAAAATCACAAAGGTGATACAACTGGTCTCCCTGGTGTTTTATTAGCATAAGGTCGACTGCTTTACAGTCAATGATGAACTCCTTCTGTGCTGCTGAATTTCCTTCGTTAGTAGGTCAAACAAAAGTAACACGTTTCGTTGACGTAGTTGTCTCAAATTGTTTGAACTCAATACCCTTTCTCTCCTCGTCCCTGCACCGGAGTGTGGCATGCGAGCTGCTGTGAGCGCGCGCGCTCGAGATGCGTGTGCAGCAGGACCTCGCGGCGTCAGAGACGGTGAATGGATTAACGTGTGGAGGCAAAAGCGTTTTGTCAGTCTAATTCTCTCTTGTTAGTCCATGATATTTCACCTCGCTAATTGTGAAATAAAAACATATGCCAATTCCACCTGATGGCATTAGTCACTGGCTCTTCGCGCGCACACAGATGTCAGCACTGGCTTGAGAGACTGCGGTAAAACCGGCTGCTCCTTCGCGAGCTCCTCCAGTGACGGAAACTTTAATTCATCTGAATTAGTTTGTGGATATGCGCGTGCCGGTGTGACAGAGTAGGCTGTGTAACTGACACGAGGGATTAATCTCACGAGAGCCAGTTGAAGCCAATCCACATCCATCAATCCGAGAGGGACGGTCCTCAGCAGAGGAAGCGGACGAACGGCGCAGTCACGCTCGGGTCTCTACCATTTAGCATCTCTGCACCCGTTATGGTGTGAGGCAGCGGTCCGGTCTCTCTGGAAACAAGGATAAACCTCGCACTCGTTTCGGCGTGACAGTGTTATGCACAGCTGGGAAACAAGCAGTCGACCAGTGCAGAACACCGGCTTTTTCTTTTTCACATGGGCGAGGACGAGGAGCGATTTTGCGCCCAGACTCATCACGGAGGAAACGGAGAAAACGGAGATAGCGGAGCGTCTCTGGACCCGGACAACGAGAGGAGATATGCGGAGCTGTTTAAGCAGCTGGACTTAAATAAAGATGGCAGAGTTGACATTAATGAGCTGAAGGCCGGACTGGCAGCTCGTGGATTATACCAGGGCGAGGCAGAGGAGGTGAGGCAACGACCGTTGTGGTAGTACTCCGAGAAGGAGTGAGGCAGACTGATGCTAGAACAGGTGCACACACGCACACTTCCTCAGCTCCGACACACAGGCTTACCCTCACTGCTAGCTTTCTCTGTCCTATTCGCCTCAATTTAAAAGGCACGAGGGGAGGGAACATGGGTCGGAGAGGTGAATTAATGCTGAGCGAGCAAAATAATAGTTAGCTAAATACAAATGAAGCTTCTCTTGAAAAGCACAAGTCAAGTTTAATGGTAGTTGTGCTGATTTGACTCTATCAATCTGCCAGTTGCTGTTGGACAACTCCATTTTAATTACATATAGACTACAGACAAAAAAACTATAATCTTTATCTTATCTTGGAATTAATAAGAGACGGAGAAGATTCTTTCCTTGTTTACACAAGATGAAAGCTCAGCCATTGAGATAATCAAGAGGTAATTTGCATGTTTGCCATTTGCAATTTTCATTTCATCCAAAGCTTTGTTATTCGTCTTCTAACATGAATTATTATCCTCTATACAGGAATTAGTGATTTGCTAATTTTTTTTCTGTTTTTGTGGCCATCTAAACTATAAACAACCTTTCTTTTTTAAGAGGGAAACATATTTTTACAGGCTTTGTGCATGAAAAAAATATTTTATGTAGAGAATAAATTACGGATTTTTAAAGCAAATATACATCTTTTTAGAAACAGAAATAACTTGAAATAGCCCACCAGCTTTGTATGTGACAGAACTAATTAAAGAGAGCTGCTTTTTAGAATTATTACTATATATCATCATCAAAGCCAAATCTAAGAAAGAATCTCTGAGTGGACAGAAATCTATCAGGTTGGAATGCAAGAACTGTGATCAAGGAATTTTGGGTTAGCAATGCTTCCTTGCTATAAAAACAAAGGAGCATAGAAGCTTCTCTTTAATCATTTTGAGAATTCAACCAACTCTTACTCCAATTAGATCCTCCAGAGTCATTTCCCTCACCTACTAACCTTCATTATGTTTACTAGCTATACTAAGAGACCTATTCAATACAGTTAATCACTGCTAAATTAAGTATGAGATTGCTGAGGAGGTGTGTGGAATTACACTGTTTTCTCCATTACAACTGAGGCAGTCAACACAGTGATGCGAAAGTATTTTCATATAGCAACTAGAGGTAACCCTGGTGTATGGAAGCCAAAGAAAAAAAATAAATAAATGGAAGGCTGAAAGAAAAAAAAGAAAATCCACATAAGTCAAAATTTTGAAATTCAAAGTACTAATTGTGAGTTATTATCCAAAATCTTTGTTGAACGAAATTTTGACTAGGTATGTTTTAAGTTAGCCTTCCTAACACACAATTCTTATCTTTAGATACTCCCAATTATGTTTAAGTTAGTAAAACTTAAGACCAAAGTTTTAGCTTAGTAGAAGTTCTGACTGTTGTCTTATAATTTAAAAACTGTACGATACTGGCTCAGAAATATGTTAGTTTGACCATGCAATTTTGATTAAGCAATTTTCATAGTTTTGAAAAGATTTTGCCTATTAATCTATGCTGCCTCTATTTTAATCCTTTGAGTTTTGTGGCTTCTAAACTGCTGAAGCCGCTGTTTTGAGTTGCTGCAGTTAAGTAGTAGTAAAAGTTTTTACAAGGAGCTGATGTTGCAAAGCTTTTGGCAAAGTTATGGAAATAAGAGGGTTTTGAGATGTATCTCATATCATTGCTGTCTTGTTAGTTTGCACTGGAAATGCCTAATGGTTATTTATTTTGTTTAGAAACAATGTTTAGAAAGCATGACCCAAAGTGCCACACATTTTAGCATAACTCTGACTGCCTGAAACAGATAAGTCAAAACAGTCTTAGAGGACTGCCACTGTCCTAAACACAAATCTCAAGTTTTTTCAAATGTAATAAGGACTGAGGACTTGCCCTTTAGCATTTGAGTTTGCACAATCATTGTACTCAACTAAGAAGAGCAGCATGCCAAGTCAACATAACCTTCCCAGACATAGTATGCTACTAACACCTGCCTATAATATTTACCAGCTAAAACTCTAAGATGGGCTGATTTGGCTTGTGTAGTTACTTTAGCAATAAGTGAAGTTACCTGTTCATCTCGATTAAAACCAGAAAGCATTTTCTCTTAACAGTATGCTCCAGTTTCACCAAAATAGTTGGCAGTGTGGGTGCTGTAGAGTAAAGCATTAGGCCTTAAGATCCCACACAAATGACAAACTGTAGAAAAAGAATAATCAGTTCACTCTATTAGCTTCAAATGGATTCTGAAACAGTTATATTAAGGTAAGATAATATTGCTTTAACAGATAAATTCCCCCTCAACATAAGTCATACAGCAGTATTTAATATCATTATTAAAAATATTTGAAATATTGAAAAGCCTGCAACAGACTACTGAGGGTGACAGTGGCCTAAACTATTTTTCTGCTTGTTAATAATAACAGTACCATAAAACAGTGCAGTCAAGGCCCTTGTGTGAAACTGTCATTTAATGTCTTCAATCAACCTCTTGCAGGTCAATCACTAATTTGTGTGGCCTAGTTAAAACACCATATAAAGACAACCTGGCCCAGTTTACAGAGGAATCTAACCCTTTGTGGATGAATATTTTAACAGTCCAACTGTAAAACAAACCTGCTGCACTGCTGACCTTGGCTGATAACTGATTTGTCTGTCTGGCTCTCACTTTACAAAGATCTACTTTTCTCTGTCTTTCAGTTCAAAGCAGACAGTTATCAGAGTGGTTATTAAGGTGGCTGCAATCCAAGCCATCCACAGTGTCTGCTTTGGACATAATCTAGATTTACAGACCTTTTCCACAGCAGAAACTTCACAACTTCTAACCCAGACCTCACCATAATCCAATCTTGTAAGGCTTTATTATGGGTTCTTTTTGCATTTCCACCATTTTATTAGGCAAGACATTTCACATACATCATTTAAAAGGTGACAAAAAGAGTAACTATGTCACTCTTAATACTTATGGGTTGTCTGTCCAACTGTGGTAAAAGTAACAAATACCAGGACTCATATTTATTAAACTGCTAAAATGACATTTTGGACTTAAATAAAAGATAGAATTAAAAATCCTTCACTTTTACTCCTACATAAAGAATGAAAGCTGCTCTTTTTGCCAATTTAAAATCAAAGCAAGCTCCCAGAAGCTGTGAAGATGCATTTTGAATAACTGCAATACTTTCTACTCTCCTCTGAGACATGTTTGGAGTGATTGTATTGCATTGAATAAAGGTTACGATGAGTCATACTTAAGCTGAAGCAATATGAATAATTCACAATGGGACAGATCTAACCTTTAATTTCAATTTTTATTTTAACAACTGACAGAATGTTTGTATTTATCATTGGTGCAAACAATAAAAAACAAGATTACATTGACTTTGTTTGCATTCTCTCTCCATACATCCTCATTCCCTTTACTTATTATTGTGGCACTAAATTCTGCTCATATGTATTTTCTTTGATGTTTCCATTAACCAGCTGCAGAATTTCTTTTTTGTTCCAGTTTGGGTTTTTTTGTTTTATTTCAGCTTATTTATTATTATTATTTATTTTTCTCTATTTATTTTTTTAACAATATGGTTCGAATTGTTGTTGATTTCACATGTTAATTACTACCAAAGAAAACACAGATTACACACAAGTACATGAAAGGAATGCTTTCAAAAAACTGCACAATATCCTTGTGTCTGATTGGCTATTACTCTAAACATACATGACAATCATGATCATTTGAAAGCTGTTCTCAAAGGTTCCTCCTTCACTGTCAAGGAGTAAAGTGCTTAGTATTTCCTGTTATACTTTAAAAAAGTGAATCATGATTTTTTTTAAATTTAGTTTGGAAAATGCAGACCTCTGCCTATGTTAACATCAATTCAAAAGGTCTAGTTGACCAATCCTTCAAACTAAACAGCTAGGCCTAAATATTTTGGTGCTGTTTACTGTAAGCATTTTGCCTGAGCTGCACTTTGCAGTCAATCTTGAAGTCTTTGGAGAGATACTAGCAGGGTGTAAAAAATCTGAAGCTGTGTTGATGAATGTTGTAAAGGGCTAACTGTACATGAACTCTTTAAAAAAATAGAGAACAAGCCAAACTCATTTTAGTTCACAGAATTGTCCTTATTCCAAAGTCTAAAAATCTAAAGTTAGAGCCACAAAAACACACTTGCTGGCATATGGCAATTAGCTGAAAGCACTGCTCTGCTCTTTGATGGTTATGTTAAGCATTAAATGTTAAGTGTTCCCAACAAACTGGTCCTGTACCTGAAGTAAAAATAAGCCTCCCTTTTTAGGACACTTTCAATCGCAATCACAACTGGCAATATTGTCTACTTTAATCACAATCACACATTTTTACCAAATCATGCAGCACTTCTGTTTATACATCTGAGAGTTATGAGGCTTGAAAAGCTGTTGAGAACATGTGTATTTTTGTACTTGTGATCATATGCTAAATGTTGTGAATTACTGAGTAGTCAAAAATTTTGGGAAAATTTGTACAAAGAAATTATTAAAAAAAAAAAATTCAGGACCTATTCCAAAACCTTATCCATTATTCCTTCCTCTTTGGCCTGGCAGATTGGCAGATTTCACTGAAGTCTGTTGACAAGTTTTTAGGTTTTAGGTAACCTAGTAACAAATAGTCAAACAAATGTGACTGAAAACACAACCTTCACCAGCCTTCACATACACCATGTTTTTTGCTTCTGAGTCATATCCAGTTTGTTTTTTGGGGTTTGTTTTGTTTACTCATTAAATGCTTGTTAGATAAGCTACATATAGATGAAATATTTGCAGCTATTTAATTTTATATAAGATGTAACATAACCTAGAGAGCATGATCCATCTTGTGTAACATTAGAAAAAAATATCAATTATTCATTTAAAAGTATAAAATACACTCAATACAGTACATGAAAAATTAAGATGAGATTGATGTGTTTTCCGACGTTATTTTACATGTTGTGTGGGTGAAGAAGACCTTCAAACAGTTGTTGTTGTCAAAGACCAAAAAGTGTAATGCAGAGTTTTTTTTATTTAAATGTTACTCCACTGGCAACTGGATTTGTTCTTCAGTGAAGGCATAGAAAAGTACCAGCATATGAGTGTGTTTTACCAACCCTCTCTGCACAGGAACTAGCTTTGTATTCTTTGTCTCTCTTTCTCTCTCTGTCCTAATCAAGAGAGGAGAGATTATGTTTGCAGCCAGGTAAGCTGTGGTTTACTTCTTGACTTTCACAGGGAGCACAGTGCCTTACATCCTGTTATCTTCTCTCCTTTTTCACTTGTGTATCTGTTGCACTCACTATACACCTGACTCCTGACCACTGTCATTTCCATGCGTCTTTAGTACCGACACACCCTCATCTATACATCCTTAACTCCTCATTCTCTTCCTGTTTCACCCCATCTAAGCACAGATATACTCCTTGCTGAATGACTGACAGTCTGCCTCTGCCCCTACAGATAGTCCTCGAGAGTGACATCAACCACGATGGTTTGCTGGACTTCCAGGAGTTCTCGCAGTACCTGCAGGCTCATGAGAAGAGGCTGTGGTGCATGTTCCACAGTCTTGACTGCAACAATGATGGTGTGGGCATGCTAAACACAAACACACACACAAGTTCTCTTTCCTCTACTTGTTTTCCAGTGATGCACAGAAAAAAAAACATTACATTTTAAAATTATATCAACTGAACAAACAGGTTGCTGTGTCCAGATGTTAAAACCCTCTGTTCTTTCTTGTAGGTCGAATTGATGTGGAAGAGATTCAGCACTTAATGCACAAGCTTGGGGCAGAGGTCACCAGGGAGCAGGCCACCAGAATAGTGAAGAGGTACAATGTGTGAACGTTTGTGTTTGTGTGTGTGTGAGAGAGACAGAAATAGAAAGAAAGAGAGTGTAATAAAGGACAGAGAGTAACACAAAAGAAACATTGGGTGTCCCACAGTTCCCTCTGAAGGCAGGGACTTTACTGAAACAGTAATACTGTGCTTGGGCTCCAGAAGAGACCTGGTCCTCTTTAATTGCTCAATGAAAAGGAAACTTCAATTATTTATCATTTTGAAACTTTCTATCTTTTCCTAATGTTGTTAGGATTGCACATAGACATGATTTCAAATGATGATAGGTTTCAGATATCCACTCCAGAAAATATGTTGATACTTTTGTTTTGAGTCTCTGTGACCTTGGGTGTAAAACCTGGATAAATACAATAGATTTACATCCAGGTGGTTGTAGCTCAGAAGGTGAAGTGGGTCATCTACTAATATGAAGGTTGGTGATTAGAGCCTAAATCTCTTTCTTTGAAGTGTCCTTGGGCATGGTCATGTGGTGGTTACATGAATAGTAAAACACATGACAGTCAATACTGAACACTACAATAACATATTTTCCTCCCCACTCCCCCTGGTGCCTGCAGTATTGTTTCTGTTCTTTGGCCGGATGATCACCAGGTTCCAGGACACCAAGCTTCATGTCAGCAACAGATAATGTTATATCCCCCCTTAATTTAATCAGTAGTATGTACTGCGGCACTACTGTGCAGTAAAAACAAAACAAAACAGCCATAGTACATGTAAGAAACAGACAGGACCTATATACATGCAATTATGTTAAGATTGTCGGGGTGAGTTGGCCGCCACAAAGTCCGTGCCAAAAGCAGTTTCCTTAAAGGCTTGGTTAGATGCAAAGTCTGAAGGAAGAAGCTGCTCTCCAGTTTCTACCATATAAATAAATTTTATACATGTGTATGTGTGTGTTGGTGTGTGTGTGTGTGTGTGTGTGTGTGTGTGTGTGTGTGTGTGTGTATGGGCTCTATTTTCGTAGACCAGGCGCAGGCGGGGCGCACCTGCCCTGCGCCGCGCCTACGTCGCGCCAACGGGGTGTGTCCAGCGCATTTTGCAATTTTCATGAACGGCGCAGTCCAGCGCAGCGCGGCGCACCCACACCTCCGTCCCTCCCACCGGCGCAAGTGGCAAAGAGGGAGGAGAGAAGGCGTGAGTGGGTTTAACACAGGTTTAACAC
>JAPZDV010000009.1:21838441-21852594 GCA_029814665.1 Acanthurus lineatus | reverse complement strand
GCTATTTTTAATAAAGCTCTTACTATTTTTATTCTCTTTTTTATGTATTCTTAACTGCTATTTTATCTGCTTTGTTTCCTGTTTTATTTGATTTGTTTAATTCTTTTCTTATGCCCTGTGAAACACTGTGAATTGCCTCGTGTCTGAACGGTGCTATATAAATAAAATTGCCTTGCCTTGCCTTGCCTTGCCTTACACCACTCCTTCATTCCCAGACCTACCATTGTTTTTAATTTCATGGTGGATGTTTAGGTAGGTGGTTGGAGCATTCCCAGCTTTAATGCTGGGCAAGACTGACTCCACCTGTGTTCAAAGCCTAAAATGTCAGTAGCCATTTAGGTAACAAAAGAATGACTGGCATTGATTAGCAGCACTCGTGAACATCCTACTGATTTATTAATGTCAGTTTTTACAAAGAGCCAATAAAACACTTCATTACATTACTTTTTCTTTTAGAGGTTTAAACCTCTAATTATGACTAATAAGTCCAGGCAAACCAGTACAACACCATTTGGTCAATTAAGATTTGGGAACTTGCATATTTAGTATTTAGTATTTTTGTTCTTCACCTGTGCCTAATGTAAACATTATCCTACACTAGCATTTTAAATATAGCACAGATTATAATAAGATGACTGACCTGATAGTGTTTATGTGTCCAGGTACACGGCTCTACATCTCGAGGGATCAATCTGTGGTCTGGGCTGAGAGGGATGGTTCAGGAAGGAGGTGTCTTCTCACTCTGGAGGGGAAATGGCATCAATGTCCTCAAGATTGCCCCTGAATCTGCCATTAAGTTTATGGCCTATGAACAGGTCAGTGCACAGTGCAAAAAGAGAAAATAGCTGCAAGCTTGCAGAGTGTTTCTTGGGACATCAAATAAAAATTGTTAATTGAAGGCCAAACCTAATGGTTCTCCTGTCTCTTCCTCTATCATGCCCTCCTAACATCTTTCATGCCAAATGCCCTCCCCTTCACCTGTTCTCTCTTCTATTCTAGATAAAGTGGCTAATTCGAGGCAGTAGAGAGGGTGGCGCTTTAAGGGTACAAGAGAGGTTTATTGCTGGCTCTTTGGCAGGAGCCACTGCTCAGACCATCATCTACCCCATGGAGGTTAGTCTAAACTTTGTGAACTTGCAAGGTTCATATTAATATTGCCTGGTTCAAGACCTCTGAATCAGCCCTAATCTCCAAAGTCAATTAATTGTGTCTTCAAATGTCTTGAATTGTGACATAAAACCATGGTTCCTCCTCCAAAAAAGGGAACTAGTAATTAACCGATCTGTGCCATGGGTGGAACTAATGTCATTATCATGCTGTTGTCAAACGTTGTTGAGCTTTACCCTGGGTAAAATTGTTTTTTCTTAGATGGCAAAGGCATGGTTTGAAGAAGACGGCTTCACCATCTAAGAAAAAAACAGTATTGGACTGAGGAGGAAACTCTAACAAGCAGTGCTGATGGATATGATTGCATTGCTTATTTCTTGCCTTAAATGTTCTCAGCAAAATTCTTCACTTTTTTAGCTGTAAAATGGGAAAGTTTGTGACCCAACTGCCTTGTTGAAAACTGATAATACAAAACCAATCATTTCCAATTTGCAGTGCATCACTCATCAGCCAGAGCTTTCATTAACTCTGTGCCTCCAGATACATTGGTCTCTGGTGGGAAGCAAAAATCATTTCTCTTTTCCTCTCAGAAACATCTTAGAGTGGAGGCAATGTCAGAGTGAAGATAGAAATGGAGGTTAACAATTTGGTCTGATATCAGACAAATTAAAAGCGCTCAAAGGTTAATTTGCAAATTTCTTGCCACAGTTTCTGGAGTAAACCGCTGTTTTTATTGCATTCAGTTTTGAATAAATTCAAATTAATCTCTGGTGCAAACACGTCCTTTACAATCCTTTACAACAGCACTGTAAAAGAAAACAAGTGCCTTCTTTCTGAGTATATACAAACATTATTAGGTTTGCATTTAAATAGCACACCTCATTGTTGTTTAGTGAGGTCCTTAGCTGCTTTAAGTCCTACTGTATGGCCATCAGCTGCACACGTAATGTGCAGGGGGTATGAGTAGTGTAGCTTTGTGATGTGGTCATTTTAATATAGTGATCTGAAAGCAACTGTTTGTAAACCCCATCCTAACTGCTTGAATATTCAGAACATTGACACAGTGTATCTGTCCAGAGTTCTGTTCGGTTAGTCTTCTTTGAAATGAAGCAAGAGCAGCACAATGATAAAAAATATACAAATGAGACTACATTGTATCCAGCTCGGACCTTCCTATCTATTCCCATCCTTTTGACCATGTTATCAATGCATTCTTCTACTTTCTTTATACTTTTATTTGTGTTCCCCTCTTTTGGGTAGGTGCTGAAGACTCGTCTTACATTAAGGAAGACAGGACAATATTCAGGTATGGCTGATTGTGCTCGACAAATCCTGAAGACAGAGGGAGTGCGAGCTTTCTACCGGGGCTACCTGCCAAATACACTGGGCATCATCCCTTATGCCGGCATCGACTTGGCTGTATATGAGGTGTGTGTAGATGTGTCTTCATGTATGTTATTTATAAATGAACCATTCTTTCACAACAAGTGAACTAGAGTGGAAACCATTGCATAACCATAGTCATGAAGAATTTATGAATTGAATCAGGATTGCTGATTTGTGAATAAAATCAATCTTCCTTGTAGCAGCTCCTCATTCTGTATTTTTATTATAGATGAATCATCAACAGTTTGTTTGTCTGAATGGCAAATACTACTTCCCCACACTGTCTATGACCCTAAGAGTTGAGCCCCCTGGCTCTTAGTGAAGGTTTTCTTTGATTTTAAAATTTACTTGTGAAAAGCTTATAGATTTCAGAACTAGTATCAGAATCAGCTTTCGTGGCCAAACACAAAAATAATCAATTAACTTAACTGTGGTTTAAGATTGCTATTCATGTACTGACAAAGTATATGAATATATAGCTAGGAACAAGGAAAACTGAAACTGAAACTGAAATACAAGTTAAAAAGGCAAAGACTGAAGAACGGTGACTGGTCAAGGCTGCACTGTACAACAGCATTTAATAGAAAGATAGGTGTTTATATATTAAAGCTACCAATTTTATTTACATCCAGCCATTGTTTTTACCAGATTACAAATCTGATTTCAAAGTGCCTTGTCTTTTTTGGGCAAACAGAGTCGGCTCCAGTCCACGACATGCTAGTGATGTGCTGATGCTGTCTGATAAAACACCAGAAGAGGAATAACATGCAATTTAGCAAAACTTACATTTTTGCTAAATGTCCTTAAACAGAAACAACATAAATGACCTGTATGGATAGATCAGTAATTATGTTTATTGTTCTGTAAACTGAAGGGCTTCCTCTGAATCCAGATTAAGTTTTTAATTTAATTACATTGATAAAACCTCCAAAAACAAGTACTGGTTCATCAAAATTTGCATATTAGGAGTTTCTCAGTGAGAATATCCTGTCATGTCTTCAGGTAGCCTAGATGTAACTCCTCTACTTTAGTTGTGGGGCAAAACAGTGTTTTTAAAAGAAGCTCATCTTTGTAACACTGTTAGTTTAGTTCATCATCCTGTAATACAGACCTAAACGAGTGACTGCAGCTCTGGTGCTTCTGACAATGTTGGTGCAACTTTCCAACTTGAGGTTATTGAAAAAAAAACTGACTACATATTGGATATCCATGATGTTACTTTTTCGAATCAAAATAAATGTTTAAACATAATAAAAACACATGAAAATGACTTTTATTCATTAAATAATACATTTACTGTCATTCCTTTCCTTGTTTTGTTCTAAGCTCTTGTAATTTCTTCCACTTTGCCTTATTTTCTAACCTCTCTTTAACTTGTCATGTTTTAAGACTCTGAAGAATGCCTGGCTGCAGAGGTACTGTGTAGATTCAGCAGATCCAGGAGTTTTGGTCCTGCTTGGCTGTGGTACCATCTCCAGCACCTGTGGTCAGCTGGCATCCTACCCCCTTGCTCTCATTCGGACACGTATGCAGGCACAAGGTGAGATGTACCCTGGATTCAAAAGTGTTAGATATATTGAGCATGAATGGTGATCAAGCAATAAATCTGCTTCTTATACAAGCCTCTGTACCCTCCATTACTTCTCTTCTTTTAGCCATTACAGAGGGGAAACCCAAATTGACGATGCTTGGACAGTTTAAATACATCATATCTCATGAAGGTGTACCTGGCCTGTATCGCGGAATCACCCCAAACTTCCTCAAAGTCATTCCTGCTGTCAGCATCTCCTATGTGGTGTATGAGCACATGAAAAAAGTCCTTGGGGTGGGTTACTAGACTGAGAGAAAAAAGAAGAACTCATGCTAAAAAGGACAGAAGAGGAAGTCTTGGACAAAGACCAAGACTTCAATATGCTTTTGAGAGGAACCACAGCAGAGATGATGATGCTGCTCCTCAGACCTCTGGAGAAAAAGAAAGGAAGTCAAATATACGGGAAGAGGAGCCATTTAATAGATAGGCATCGTTCTGCTGTATGCTGCACCTCCTCAACTTAGTCAGGTTCAAGCTTGCATAGCTGTGGGTAGTTTGGAGATAATGATACTCTTTTGCTGCATTTGGAGTAAAGCAGTAGGTAAATGTTTGTCCTTTCTGATACCATTATGCTGCACACACACTGGAAATACATTTATTCCCAGTATATTTACATTTCCACCAGTGTTTTTTAACTTGACCCAAAGCACACAGTCAAATAATAACATTTGAAGTACCTAAAACAGTTCATTCAGTAGTCCATCATTAAGGATCTGAAGCTAAGAGAAAAAAACTTTTAAGACGTTTTAAGACTAAGATCAGTTTATCTGGGAATAAGTTTTTAAAAAGTGGTACTCTTCATTTTTACAAATTTATAGCCTAAGGGCTTATTTCCAGATAGTGTTTGTTTCCGTGCACCAGCGTATTTTTGGCTGCTGTGTGGCTGCTCGTGTAGTTGAAAATCACCAAACTTTTCAGGAAGACATTGGTACAACCTCAGTCACTCTTCTTCAGGCTTTCAGTCATATATTAGATGGGGTAAGATGTCAGACATCATACTGGTAACCAAGGAAATGGACATTATTTCTGGCTTCATCTGTTTATCCTGAACCTTATATGTTTCACCATCTTAAAAGATTAGTATTTTTAACGACAGAGAAAAAAATTCAGATTTTCAGAGCACATCACCCGGACACTGAAGGTCACTGGTGGTTGTTGTGCTTTCATCACCATACATGTTATAAGCTTGCTGTTAGCTGTGCAGTTAACTTTCTGTTTACCTAATTAAAAAAAAACGAAAAAAACACAACCTTTAGTTTTTTCTGTCACTACACAAGCACTTTATCCTAGTGCCCTGCTTGTGCTTTAAAAAAAACCACACTTTGTGGTTACAGGCTCTGAGAGTACTTTCAGACCTCTGTTTTGCCTGTGTTTGTTTTCAATGTGAACTAAGGTTTGTGGGAGTGACAAAGAGAGCTGATGCTTTCCTAAAAATACCTATTACCAGGGCTTGCTGTGTAGCCATGGCAACCACAGAAACCACACCAAGTAAAACAACACAGGAGTAAATTTTACTGGTTTAAGTTCTCTGAATAATACACAAGCACACCAGCTGTAAATGTATCAATGAATATAAATGGTTCATGATCATCACCAGCTTTTATGTTTTTTTTGTTTCTGTTTTAGACCAGGAAACAATGTTTATGCATTGATGTTTATAATATGAATTAACTCATCTAACCTTGTCAAACTGCTAACCATTTCCTCTATTTTAAGCTATCACAAACAAACAACTTTAGTTGTGTGATGAGACTAGAGGCAGTGGATGGAGGTAACATGTTGGTATGATTGGACCTAGTTAGAAGTATTTGTGCTTTGTTGCCACTCTTTTAAAATACACTGACATTGGTTGGCACTAATGCACCAGTCAGGTGCCATAATACAATTTGAGAAGATGAAACAAGGAACTGATGTCATTAAAAGAACATCAGTCAGGCCTAAAATTATAGAATTATGGCATTTCTGTTGGATTCATAATTACTCAATGTTAGTCTCCTCACTCCTATGCACAGATCTAGTGTGTGTCCACTCATGATTTTTATGTGCAAATCAAAATTGTGCATTGTAACACTGTCTGAAAGCTCCTTTAGACAAATTCAGAAAGGAAATTGCTCCTCAGTGAAAGGTTTGAGACAGAGGAGAGGGCTTTTAAGTTTCTACAAGCAGAGCCCAAACAGTAAATATAAAATTCTCATTCAATTTGAAGTCAGTTTTACTGCATCTGCAAAGAATTTGTCCAGGTAAGATCAAACACTTTCTAAATGTGGCCCCAGGTACATTGCAAAGTACATCCACTGACTTCCTTATACTGATAACCTAATGGCAAAAGACAAGTTTCTGCTCAACAGGAGCGAAACCTGATGTGCTTACCTTGGAGAAACTCTGTGTTTCTCTAACCAGAAAGGACATGACATTTATACCGATGAAGTCACAGTGACACAGTGAAAAAAAAGATTAGCACTCTGTTATTAACTGCATTGTGGTATCCTCAAATACAAGGGCATCTTCTCTATCTACTCAGTGGACTTTTATAGACAAACTGTTATTGTGCTGATGACATCATGGAGTGTTCATATTATCTGACCATGCTGGTAATGGCTACCCATGCATGAATTCCCTCAGACTCTTTGTGTAAATTCTGGTAAAACATGACATGTAATAAGGTGCCAGCAGTCTGGGAGCAGCTAAGTATTTAACAGCAATACACTGGTGTTTTGTTTCCGTGCCCTCATTATTTGACTTTGAAATAATTCACAGAGGCACTCTTTGAATTTATGAAATATTGCTGTCACTTACAAAGCTCTGTCACTTACAAAGCTCAGCATACAGGATGATGACTTTTCCATGGTTTGAGTTGTGCATAAGTGGACTCTAGATCCATGGTTCTGAAGTTTGTCAGTATGGGCCCAGATAATTAAAAATAATGAGTTCTGTGGGTTGTATCAGCCATCTTAGCTATCATTAACCTCATGAACCTCATCACAATTTATCATTAGTTTATTAGTTCAATTTCCGTTCACCACTGAGATCCATCATTCAGTCAAGCTAATGTTTTCCCCCGGCTGCTGAAAGAAATGAACTGATACCTCCCAAAGGTGTGTTTGACTCATTTTAGTAAAACAAAGCCAAGGTCTGTTTACAGGGGTGTAACCCAGTCTTCGACATCAGATGCAGTTCACTCAGTAGTCAGATGAATGTTGCATATCACTTTCAGACCTTCTTAAAGCTGCCCCCTGAAGTTTTCTTTTAATCAAACAAAAGTTATGTTTGTATTCAGTTTTACTTACCAAGCATGTTGTGTGTCCAACAAACTAAGGTCCAGCAAACTTTTTGAGTTGATTTCCCTCGTCATGAGTCATTTGCAAAGTCACATGGCTGTAAATAATGCTGAGTTCCACATATAATTATTGTTGTTATATGTGAAATCCAGCATCGTTTACAGTTATGTTTATTAGGCTGCAATCTTTTCTTTTCTTTCTTTCTTTCTTTGTTTTTTTTGTTTATTTGTTTGTATTTCTTGATAGTACATAACACATGAGACATGATGGGGCAACAGAGTAAAACAGCAAGTAAGACCCCCTTTTTTAAGCATTCATGTATACATTTTGTTTCTTATATAGTTTGGATAGTTTTGTTTTTAACTGACCCCTTTTTCCCGTCCCCCTTTCACTTTCTCTTGCTTCAGGCTGCTTCCAGACCAGTATGAAGTAGCTGGCCTAATGTAGGTCAGATCCCCTATAGAGCAGCCCTCAGAAAGAGTCTGTTCATTTGGGTCTGAGGGGCAACTTTCTACCACCCCTTGTTGATCAGTGCAATAGGATAAAACCATTATTAGGACTCATGTCATTTGCATGTGCACGCATGTTTGTTTGTTCTCGACTGTGGCAATTGTAATTTGAACAACAACAACAAAAAACTAATGAAGCTTTAATTGCTAGTTTTTTTCAGGAGCTTTTAGTCATATCCCATGATTTGTGCAACTGAGATAACACCATTTGTTGATAAAGATTGAGGGAGCTGAATACTGTGGCAAAAGCTGGTAAGGGACTATTTGAGTATCATTAGAAGCAGTGGGTAGGAAAGAAGGGCTGCAAATGTATTTTTTCTTTTTGTTGGCAGGAAGTCTGTCAGCCAGTCAGCACCTATTTACTCCCAAATAGATTTGCTGGAAAATTGACCTTGTTATTCGGAATATTTTTTTTTTTTTTTTAATGTCTGGGTGGATGGTTGCAGATTTTTTTTATTGAAAGATTTAAGTCAAACATTTTGAAAATAGAAAATTACAGGATATAGGAGGAAAGAGATGGAGAATGACATGGAAAAAAGTTCCTGTACCTGTGTATATATTTTGTCTATCAAACTCATATCCTCCACTGTTCATGAGAAGATACAATCAAGATGGATAAATAGCACTAAAGGTAGAGTATGTATTTTTGTGTAGGGGGAACTGTCCCTCTTAACCATTGGGTGTCCTCCAACCTCTTTTTTCTCTGTCTTTTAGTAACATCAAATAAAGTTAGCCCCTTTTCTGCCCCAGTGTTTTTGTACAGACCTTGAGTTGGGATCGCTTTGTATTTCTAAGGTCTAGAATCAACTTTCTTTCCAAACCTTGTCTTAGCAGTGAATCAGTATATTACAAAAAACATTTGTTCTGTTACATAACATATGATATCAATATAACATTATAGAGACTGTCAGTCTCTGTGCTCTGTGCAGAGTTTCTCTGAAAAAGATTAGTCTACCACAGTTATTGTAGTAGCCAAATATGTAAAGAGTAGGTGGAACACCCACATCAGGATCAACACATTGGAGTCAGTGTGGATCAGAGAAAACAGCCGATTAAAGCCAGAGTGAACCCACACTCCTGCTGCCTGATCCGCTGTGTCCACCTCTTTTCTGCCATGAAACTAGAGCCCATTGTGTTCTGCTCATTTGGAGGCAGTGGATTAGTCATACCACACTAAACTTTTTTCCTATACTTTATAAACGTTTTAAGCAATTTGAACTACTCTGTTTCTTATTCCCTTCATTGGAGCTTTAGCCAAAAAAACTGAACCTTATCTGCAAGTGTCAGAATACGGAATATAAACTTTACTGAAATTTTAAAAGAGGAAATCAAATAATTAAGTGTATACCTGTGCATGTTTTTTAACTATTTAGGTGAAACTTAGGTATAACCCACCAAAAACTTTCTGTAATACCTTGTTGATTCAGCCCCAAAGCATCTGCATGTCAAAAGAGTCATGATACACATCCTTGTGAGACTTTGAATGTCAGTATTTGCAGACAAAGAGATGGACTGCATCATCTATATTATTATGCTTATGAATGCCTAATTCCCTGAAGAGTTTTTTTATTTCTTACCTCCTAAAAGCATACTTGAAATGATGAATGCTTGACATACAAGATTTGAAAAGCATGAGTGCATGTTTCCAAGCCTTTTGTTAAAGTGTAGCCAGATAGCTTTAGTGTGTGAGAACTGTATTGCCTTTCTTCTATGAGCTATTCTAAACCTATAAGACAGAGTTTTTGTAGTGTTTCATAACGAATGCTGCAAAAAGAGCTTTCTAGTTTTGATAAATAAATCTATATCAGTTGAATGTGTAGTGCACTTTACATTCTTGGTGACTAAATTAAAACAGTAACACTGAACAAAGAAGAGGGCTCCAACTGTTTGATAGTAAATAATGTGACAGCATTGTACAGCTGTTTCCATTCACACAATTGCAACACCTTTGTTTAACTCTTATTTGCACAGTCATGTTTAAAGCTGCACTAATTTATTACCGGCCACTCAAGGGCAGTGGAACAAGCTGCTCTGACCACGTTGATCAGTTATTACTCAATAGTTTGTGGTGGTGTGTGCTTTAATTAAAATACAGTTATAGCCCATTTAAGCCTTCAGCAGACACAGAGAACCTTTTAGCTCTGGTTTGGTCTCCACCAATTCCTGTGAAAAAAAGCTGGTTCTTTAAAGCTGGCTGGTAAAGGACTATATAAGAAGTCTAAGATGAGAGGCGGTCACAGAGACATTATTTTGTTTTGTTTTAAGAAAGTTATTTCCATTTATTCTCTTTTTTTGTTTTTGGACATCAGATTTATATTTCATTTCAGCTGTCTCTGCTTTAGAAAAAATGTGGCAGGTGCTAATTCTATTTCTACTCTTCCAGTAATTCATGCTTTACTTCAATCAAAACACATGTATTGACAAAATTGGATCATTACTTTTATGTCATTTTGATCCAATGAGAGAAGGACTGTTTTGTCAACTAAAACACCAAAACAAAGAGGCTAAAATCTTTTGTGGAGCTGAGGAAAACTGCAGAGTTGCTGATAATTGTTTGTAGGCTTCTCAAAGTTACTGTAAAAAAACACACAAAAAAAAGATTAGTGCAGCTTTAAATATATGTTTAATATGTAGTAAATGACATGACTGAAGAGTGTCTCACATATAAAGGAGTTTATGCAAAGTATGTATTTGTTTCATTTAAAAATCTCATAATATAGACCTTATTGTTTATGTTATATTGTTTTATGTGCAGTCTGCAAATATAATGTAGTTATTATTATTGCTGAAGTACTTGCTGACTAGAAATTTATTGCAATGGTTTTATTTCTGAGTTTAAATTAGTGATCACAAAATGTTCTGAAAAATACCCACATTTTTGTGAAGGACCACATTTGTAACAGATTTTATTCACTTTATTTGATTTTATTTGTTCTTATGTATTACTGCGGGGGGAGTTTAACACAGTTAGATAGCTGACATTTTTTAGGAAGAGAGTTCAGAAAATGTTCCACTCATAAAGAGGGAAAATATGTGGAAAAAAAGTTGTGCTGCTAATTATGTGCCAGAGAAAAAACTTAAGAAAAACTGTAACAACAAAAAATGACTGATAATCACGATGTTTCCAGTAAAGTTTAATTCAAGGATTTATGTATTGGATTTGTGAAAATATAAACAAATAATAAAGAGTCCTACACAAACTAACCACGAAAAGCATTTTTGTACTTTCACACTAACTGTCTAGTAACCGTTCAGTAGTTGTTCAGTAATTGCAGAACTTTATTACTCAGAATTTATGTAAAACAATGATCTGTGCATCTGAAATGCCAATGCAATATTGTTGTACAACTTCTCCATAAAAATTGGACAGTACTGTGTGGAAAAACAGACTTGTAGGCATATTTATTGCTATATTATGCAAATATTTTATCCACAATGTCAAGAAAGATCAACTTTGATATGAAACAACAATACATTTGATTTATTTAAGATGTGTAATTAGGTTGAACTGGACCTGTTCCGGTTTTATAAGTTTTTAAAGTAATCAAAATAAAAAGGTGTTTTAGTCTGTGTTTTTTCCACATCCCACTTTCACTACCTTTACTTACAGTTACATTTAGGGTAGCATTGAATTAAACCCTTATCTGAAGTCCTTGATCAGATGGTCTGAGAGTCGGCTGCAGTGGATGCACACTGAACCAGTGTGTGTACACATACTTTACTAGGTACATACAGCATTATTTGCTTATCCACTTCCTTGAAGATTGTTATTTCTGTAAAGGTGTTAGCACCTTTTTCTTTATTCAGACACTTCAGTCCAGCATACTCATGACTTTCCTGATGATTTAAGTTGACATGGGTTCATTTGCTATAACACTAACTTTAACTCTACTTTTTCTGCTGAAAATGACCCCAGGGTGTCATATATTGTTATATTACACCATATGATCACAATACTGATGTATAATGCATTATCAGCATCGACTGTTAAGTATTGTATATAAGACAGCTATGTAACAAAGTCCTGCACTCAAAATCTTTCTGAAATACTGAGGTATTACCAACAAAAAATGGTTCCCAGCCTGGAGTTGGAGCCTCTCCAGTGGGCAACAAGATTAAAGGGTTGTGAGAAGGTAAATGGAGAGGGGGAAGAAGAAAATACCTCACGTGTGTATCAATGATTATAGTTTTCTCTCATATTTGCAAAATTTATACAATGTAAGCTCAGAAGCATCAAACACTATTTAAATAAAAGAATTTTAGAGGGGAAATGTGCATTTGTTGGAACAACTTATTAACACTTTAAAGACAGTTTATAATCATGCTATGTATTATATACAATTTTTGATGCAAAATCTAAGCTAGATCTGTCAGATGTAGTAGAATAAAAAGAACAGTATTGCCCTCTGAAATGTATTGGAGAAGATATATAAAGTAAATACATTGTACTCAAGAAAAGTATGAGTACCTCTTTATATCAAGTTAGTTTGTATCACTGCTTTCCAAACAGTCTTATGAATTTGCAGTCTCATATCTTCTCATAAGCCTAACACATGAAATACAGCCTTACAGCCGCAGGAATCCAGATATCAAAATACAAAATCTATCAGCTTTCAAAGTTTTAATGCATAAACTGTAACCTTCTATTAGAACTACCCAGCCTATTGAAATGGAAAGTTTACCATCCAAAGGAGCTACAATGGGGCCATTTGCCAATTACTGTGCCACAATGCTAATGAGGAGAAGGTATTCACAAAAGCTAGGCAGCCACTTCTTTTTTCTCTTTTCTTTATTTCCTTTTTATTTCACATCGTTTAGTTGACAGACATAATGGCACAAACTCTGCAGAGAACCTTTTGGCTGGTTGGCAACAAAATTCCTCATCCAAGTGTTAAGCCTGCTCCACTTTTTAGTTTTTGTAATGGGATTGCATAACTATTATTTGTACAGCACCTAAAATGGCAACAATGTAATTCATACACACCAAAAGAAGGGCAATCCTTCTTATCTCTAGTCTTTAAATTAACATTTTTGATAGATTACAACTCTTAAAGATGTTTGAAAACACAGTTCTTTTCAGAATTACACCATCATTTACTGTAACCTCACGGAATGATCATCTGACTGCTGTAGCAGTTTGTTTATTCAGAGTCACCTGCTGGGCTGGGACGCTTGGCATGTTTAACAATGAACATGTTTATGAGCTTTGTGTTTGACTTAAGACCAGCTCTTAGACAGGCAGATTAATGTTTGTTGAGTGACCTTTCTTGAAATTTGGACGTGGTCGCTCCGGAGAATTCAGGCATGGGACTCTGTGAAGACTTCTTGAAAACTCTTTAAAAAGAATAAGTACCCATAACTAAGCCAATATTCTTTTAAATGAAGACTGCCAAGAACTGAATAAGGTCATGCTATCTTCATGTGCTCTGCGTTGCTCCTGCATCTTTACTTGGAAGTTTGAGGATTGAAATGTAACTGGTGGGACATTCAAATATTTTCAATGTTTTATTTTTGAAAACATAAGAACAAGAGGCAGACAACCATATGAGACCTGAGTAGTACGAACATACACTTTAAATCCCGACCCATCAATTAGATTGAGTCAAATGATTTAAAGCGAATTTGACACACTCAAACAAAGTCATAGGAGTAAAAATAAGTAAGCGCACTTTATAATATTACGTGTAGCACCTCAAGGTAAAATCGTCTGAACTGCAATGTCATGGTTGGGCTTTTAGTTCAGTTAGTTTACCATATTGTAGTAAATGCCGTCCATGTTCCTTTGTGTTTCCTATCTTAATTTGGTAAATGTTGTCTTGTGTCCTATGTCCACCCATGTCCAGTCAAGTTTCCCTCATCTTGAGATTACCTGCCCTTCCCTGATGTGTTTCACCTGTGATGATTGCCTGTTATTCTTCACAGGTTCTGTTGTTCTTGAGTGTGTCCTGCCTGTTTCCTGAGCTGCCTGTGAGTGCCTGGTTTATTGTTTCATTTTAATGTTTTTGTCATTTCAAGTTTTTACATTAATTTCTCGTGCACTATTTCGCTCAGTCAGTTTTTACTTTGTATTAGAACTAAAAGTAGCAAGCCCACTCATAATACAAAAAATATCATTGATATTATATAATATACTGTACTGTAACCAGTGTTGGTCATCTTACTTTAAAAAAGTAATTAGTTACAGTTACAAATTACTTCTCCCAAGAAGTAATTGAATTAGTAACTCAGTTACCTCACTGTAAGAGTAATTAGTTACTCAGCAAAGTAACGCTACCTTTGAAC